>NDGN011363091.1:0-10843 GCA_002564285.1 Tympanoctomys barrerae | reverse complement strand
ACCGACCGACCGACCTTCTATTTGGGGCCAGGGAGATGGCTCAATGGAGTAAGCACTTCCCTGGCAAGCTCAAGGGCCTGAGTTCAATCCCCGGTTCCGGAAAAAAAAAAATCCATAAAACGGAGTTTCAAAACAGGTTAGTAGGAGAGTTACAATAATTAACACATTGCATATAGTTGTCTTCATAGTAGTTAGAGTACAAGATATAGGAATGATATCTTGTCAAAACAGTATTAACACAAACCTTTCTTGTCATTGAACTAAGAGAAACTAGCTATATAATTGTCTTAACTATCTTGTGTATATTTTTTTCTTTTCCCTTTCTTCCTTTCCCTTTTCCCATGTCACAGTTTATCTTTTCTTTTACCCAGCTCCTTCACAACTCACATTATCTATTGTATGTTTTAGATCTTATTTACTCATTCAGTTTCTCACACTAGTGAGACAACACAATGTTTATATATGGGCTTATTTCACTTAAGAGTACAGTCTTGAGTTCCATCCATTTGCCTATAAAAGTCTCCAGTTTATCCTTCATTGTGCCTGAGATGTACTCTATTATATATATATATATATATATATATATATACATATATATATATATATATATAAATTTTTGTCCATTGATGGGCATTTGCCCTGCTATATTTTCTTAATACCAGTTACAGCTACAAAAAAAAATTGTATCTTCAGATGTATATTTGTCAAGGGCTGAATCCTACTACTAACATATAAACTCCATGAATATAGGGATTTTGTCTCTCTCCCAATACTATATCCTAAGTGATCAACAGATTTGATGGCATGTAGTAAGCACTATATTTATTGAATAAATATAAATCTCATTCAGACAGACATCCCCTATAATTTTCTTTCATTCTTCTGTTTCTCTCCTGCTCTTAGAACGAGTGTTCATTGCTCAATGCTTCTATTCAAAAACTTCCAAAATCCACTATAACCAACAAAATAAAATCCAGATTTCACACCTGCTAATAAAGAGCTCTTTATAGCTGGAACACAGTAAATGCCTTAAGGTTTTTTTTTTCCTTCACCTCTCCCTTATACAAACCTTCCAAATAGCTGAAATAACATAAGGGGATAAATGAATGTTGTGGGTTAGAGAACTTTAGGGCTACCTACTTTGTTCCCTATGCCCTGTCATTTGTCATGAAGTTATAAGAATTATACAAGACAAAGAAAGTGACAGTATGTCACATAGACTGCATGCTTAACATATACTCATTAATCATTAATATTGGCTGAAAACATAAACCTTATATCATAACATACAGTTCAGTGGATTGGACATGTGAAAAATTTGGTAGATATTTGACAAAGCTGTGCTAAAATTTGCCCTTTTGCTGTCAAAATCAATTATAACATGATCAAAAGTATGACATAAATTATATAGAAGCAGAACTCCTTCCAAGTGCATGCTGCTGACACCAAAAATTTAACAAATGGGTAAAAACTAAGAGGGAAGAATTTCACAGTAACCTCTTTTCCCCTCTCAGAATATCAACCAATCCCATGACTCTATGGGTCTTCCCAAACCTAAGCAAAGTACTTCTCCACAGTTCTTCCACTGCCAGCCTTTGCTCCCAAACCATCCTACTCTCTAGTTCATATGCTGTACGTACGAACTCCTACAACTTCCTACCACTATCCCTTACCAATTAGAACTGAATAAAATAGAATATATCTCAACTAATCAACAGACTTAATCACTACCAGTGGCACAGATGCCAATAACCAGGGGTGGTCAACATGAGGAGCCCAAACAGAACTTCATGAGGAAGAGACTGCAGAGGCAATGACACGGAGCTTCACTCCAATCAGTATTGCTTCCTCCCATTCCACACAGGGCCATTTTTTCCAATCACTGGGATAATGAAAATAACATCAAGATTGTTTTTGCCTCACTGATACTCAACCAATAAAAGACATTTCATGTAGGTTCCTCCTGCTCAATGCTTAAATGTTTAAAAAGTAAAAATTTTATTAATTTTCAATCTAATAAATATTACCCATATCTACCAACAGGTATAAAAAATTAAAGTGAGCATCAGTCCACGTTTAAATCATCTAAACACAAGGTGACAAATTAAGTGGTCTCTGTAATATACAAAAAGCAGATACACAGGCTGAACATCATGGCATGGGCCTATAATCCCACTATTCAGGAGGCTGAGGCAGGAGGACCTCATATTCAAGGACAGCCTGAACAACTTAGCAAAACTCTGTCTCAATATCAAAACTAAAAACAAAAGGACTTGGAATGTAGCTAAGTGGGAGAGCAAACCTAGGTTCAATCCCTAGTACCAAAGTGGAAAGGGTGGCAGGGAGACAGAGAAGAGACATAAAATAGAGATACATTCCCTTTGTTTTTGTTCTACTACTTATTCTTAACAAAGCTTTATGAATTGAAAAGAAAAGTGTTCCAAAGACTTCTGGTCCATAGTAATGAACCAAAATCCGACCTTTATCAACTTAAAGGACCAGTTAAAATGAAATGTAGCTCAATAGCTTTTGAAAAGGTATTATGCTCAATGTCAGCATGAAGTCACCTGGACAATTAGCCATCCAGTCAAATTCATTAGGAGCTGGGAGGGCTTGCTTTAATTACCAAGCTTTGAGAACTCAAGAAACAGAGTGAAAGCTCAAGGTAGCTAGCATTGCTGTAGAAGCCAGCCAGGATTCCAAGAGCTCTCAACAGCTATAAAGCTTCCTTGCCAGTGAGAAGGATTTCAGCTACTTTCCTGATTATCAGATCAACACTGTATAAACACCACAGCTGGGTAGTCTGGAAAGAAATACCAGAGAAGTTTCTGCCAGCATCTGGGGTACCAACTCTACATGCGCAAATCTCCTCCTTTCTCCTAGCACGCATGAGCAATGGGAAAGCAAAAGTAGTGCTCACACAAATCATGGGATGGACACACCGGCAAGAGTCCCAAAGATCACCTGACCAACTATCCCAAGTCACTGGCATGAAACATTTCTACTTCAGCCTATGATGAAATAATAATTGCAATAAATAATGGCATTCAGTAATCTTTTCATAAAGCTAAACTTAGTCTCTTTCTGATGGACTCACTTCAGAGATTATAGTTCTACTTTTCTGGAGCAGAATGCTTCTTCTTTGTAAGCTTTCCATGGGCAACAAAAGTAAGAAAATCATATGATGGTGGCAGGTGATAACAGAGTATCTTAAGATTCTTACTTGGTTATCAAAACAAAATTTGAGGTAGGGGATAAATGGGTAACACAAGCAAGGGTACAGCTGGGTAAGAGGAACAACTTCAAAGGTTCTACAGCACAGCAAGAGTGACAGCAAATACTGCACAATTCAAAATGCCTAGCAGAGGGGATTTTAAGGAGTCCCAACACAGAGAGACAAAAAATGTTGGGATGATCTATACATAACTACCCTGATTTAATCACTGTACACTGTCTACATGTGTTGAAATACCAGACTGCACATACACCATTACATGTTCATCAAAATAAAATATATTAAATAAATAAATACATAAAATTAAGTTTGGGGTATTTTTCCCAGGATTAACTAGTCCCTAACACCCAAAAATTAAAGCATGGAAATCCAGCCCATGCCTTTACAAGGCCTGAATCTACTAATGAAAAGCTTGATAAGAAGAGTAATTTAAATAGCAATAAGCTGAGCAAAAGGAACTCATGGGCAGGGCAGGGCCTGAATCATACCACTAGGGAAAACTTGTTCTTTTCTACACCTGCAGCTCCAACTTGGCAAGATGAGAGCCACTCACTAGACACATGAACAGAAAGCCACCCGTGTACACAATGTGGACCTGCCAGTAACTCAGAGAGAAAGTTTAGCCACTGCAGATATAAAGGTTGAAGGCAAAAAAACAGGTAGACAAGTGTGTTGGGAAGGATAAGACCACTGGAACATGGCACATGATCATATAACAATGTGAATTCTCACCTCAATAGACTAAAATGCACATCCAAAATCTTCCAGCATCTTAATTTGGGAGACAACCTTCTCTGACACCTCTATGCTCTCCTTTATTTTCTTTAAAGAAGGCTTTCAATCTATTTATCTCTGGTAGAAGCAGATAAGGACAAACAATACGGACAGAAAGTATCTTGAATACTTAGAAGCAAGCAAGGGTTATACAATTGTTTTACAGTACTATTCTTTTCAGTGATTCCAACAAAGATCATCTCTGTCCCTGGACCCAGCCACCAGGACTCTGGAGTCTCAGCAAACAACATGTACTTTAAAACGACAGTTGTGCAGCAGAAGTTCAGCAGTATAATTATTCCTCTGGGCCCTTCACTACTATTTTACAACAAAAAATGGGATTTGAAACATCTTGTCACTGACAAATCAGTGCACTGGGACACAGGCGTGAAAGGTGCTGACTGTCTCAGATGTCAAAGCCAAATCACACTGTCCAACCCCTGTCTAAGGAACTACCACCCTCTCTGCCTTATACAGGCACCTTCCATATTATTCTTTTACTATCAAATAAAATCCACATTAATTGATTAAGAGTTACACTAGAACAAAAATACATGGGTCTTCCAGAATAAGACTTTTACTTTTCTTCCCATTGGATTTGCAGTAAGCAACTCAGAGTGAGATTTGGCAGAAAAGACAAAAATCAGCAATTAAACTCTGTGTAAGAGATTTACTGACATTGTCTCCTAAGAAAAAGCATCCCTGAAGTTTGTGCTTTTCCAGCTCCTTGTACAAAGAAACTGGAGAAGGATTCTTTCCCATTCATCTCTATGGGCACTAAGGCATCAATACATTTTAAAACCTCCGCTTCTCTAAATACAGCTGATTCTTTCTGCTCTTTGGAAAAAAAGAAATTTACTGACATTTGGAATGACATGTTGCCTTTATGTATATTATATTGATATATATTTACATATTATATATAGATGTATTACATATTACACATAAATGTGTCCCTAGCACATCAAGAGGTCTAGAAATCACACTCTGTGGTATAGGTCAATACAATCCTCCTGCTCCATATTGTTGTTATAAGCTTTCTTAAATTTTAAAATTATATTAAATCAAACATGTGATGAGAACAAGAGATGTAGGTAGCATATGAAGACAGTGAGAGCCACAAATAAATTTTATTAAGTAGTAATAGTGATGGAGTATTTGTGTACTATCAGGAGCAAAGGTCTATTAAAGGCTAAAAATGTTTCTGTTTCTGCTGACTGTGCACAAGACGAGAAGGACTCACATTTTTTCACCAGCATTCAGCCTTCCCATGTCCACCAACTACCACTGAAATATATTGAGTGTGAGTTAAAACACTTTTACAGTTTCATGGTCTTACAGGGATTTAAGAATTATTTATGTAACTTAAACATTGGCCTCAGGTAGATGTAAGATGTTGCATTGTGATTTATTCATGATCCCACTGCTGCCCTTAAAACCTTTATCTGAATTTTAAAATTCATTTTATCACTTCAATCTTTGTAATAAATTATTAAATATATATCTCAAGGAGGATGAAGCAACTTTGACATGCACACAGAGGTCACATCTGGGAAGCTGCCCTTTCATTAAATCACGCAAAACAGAAGAAATAGACTACTTCTCAAACCCAAATAAAGGCTAAATTAAAACTACCACAATGGAAAAAAAAACTAATATAATGAAAGTAAAAATTACCTGTAGTGACCTAAAAACTATTCTCTAAATAAATAAATGTAAATATACATATATGACATATAAATATACATAAATATCATACATACATAAATAAAGTCATCTTTCTAGGCTGTAAATTTTATATAAAGCCACCTTTAAAATTAGTGATTACAAAAAGAATATTTATAATAAACTAAGTTTATGCTTGAAACCATTTCCAAATAACATTTAAAATTTGGCTTTTAAAAAAATCAAGTCTCAGTTAATTCACTGTTTTAGTGGACAGTACTTCTAATCCATAGTTTTTTCAGTACCCAAGAAGCATAGAGGCCACAGAGACCAAACAGGAAAGGCATGAAAGTCACAAGAAGTCTACAGCAGCACACAGGTCTTTGATGCTGGCACCCTCTCCCCTGCGCACTTCTAGAAGCATTTGTGCTTACCTACTAGGTGTCTGAAGTTCAGGAACATGATCCTTCAATCATCTAGATTTCGCTAGCAGAGGGACATGCCGCACTGCTATGTTGAGCTATGGGTTCAACCACATTTAAACTGAAACAAGCTCAAAACAATCAGATCAAAACAATGCAGGCCAAACAGTGGCATTGTCTTCTAGCAGACACAGAATGCAGTGTAGGCCTATGCTCCCAGGCAGAGCAATTGGCTCCTCGATAATTAGCATCAGCATTATCTACCTGAAAAGGTACTAGAACCTTCCTCAGAAAAAATGAAACACACTGGCAGTGGACATCCTTCCCCTTGTGCAGTACACTTGACCTTTTAAAGACAAATAACGAACCCTAAAAACATGCCACTCACCTTTAAAATGGACAGAAATAGGACTCCAAACTCTAGGCAGAGTTCTCTAATGGCCTCAGCTGGCTTGTTTCTAGTTTTACTTTTAAAAGACTACTTTGGCTCATTCATCAAGAAAATCACAAGAGAAGAGCAATTACAAAGACCTGCAGCAGCTGAGCATGCATAAGCTAGTCACTCTAGTGTCACCAGCCTTCCCCAGGACATCACCTTGGGGAAAACCCACAATCTGTTCCCAATGATGCTGCTCCTCCTTATTGCCTGCTCAATCAATGGGCTCATTTCCAGTGGGATACCCCAGACATGCAATAGTCTACTAGCAGCCAGAATCCTGACTCTTACATCACACAAGTTGTATTTTCATTCCATTAAAATGTGTAGCACATGATGGATACTTGCTGCTAAAATAATTTGAATAACAAAGCCTGGCCTCTCATTACCAAGCACTTAGCAGAGGAATCATAAAACCACGCTTGAATGCACAAATGACTGAAAATGGCATGGCAGATTGCCAACTTCATATGAAGAGTTAATATTTTCTGGATATTTCATGGCTTTTATTTGGCTCTGACACATGAGTAGTGTGAAGGACTGACCCAAAATAATGGAGGACAGCAAATGAAAGGCATTTTATTTGTTCCATGCTCATGCCTTTGAACTCACCATGTGTCTTAAAATCACATCTCTTTCATTGCTTATAGCCCAGCCTTTAACAGAGGTAGGAAAGGTATGAAGTTCTGAGCCACAGCCCAGATCTACTCAACAAGCTACCAAGAGTCTAGCCTTGGAATCTGAACTTGTAATTCCTGCACATACTAAAAAATGCTCCATTGACTACTAACTGGCCTACTGCTTAATGAGAAATCTACTGATGTCCACTTCACAAACAGGTTGACTCACTGCAGAGGCACACACATAACAGAGATACATACATACAAACATGAAATTTTGACACATACATGCACATGTATGCATACATGAGTACATATGCAGTTATTCATTCGAAAGTATTTCGTGTTTTATTTAAAATTTTAACTCTAAAGTACAAATATTTTTCACATTCTTTAAGAGTTGCTGTGCCTCTACTAAACAAAAATATTGAATATTGGTATCTATCCATTATGAATATATATGGACAAATAATCTGCCAAAGATAGGGGCAAATTAACTTTTTAGAAAGAACAATATGATAAAAATAAAATGCTAATCACAAGACTCAAGACTATGTTTCATATTTTCCAGTTTTACTGACTTCCATTTCTTTCTATCTAAAAAATCACCCCATTTTCCCCAGGGGAAGAAAGAGATGAAAATGCTCCTGTAGTAAAGTAACCCCTTATCATTTTAGGTGTGACTACTGTATATTTGTTTAGTAAGTTTAAACTTGTACAACTTCTTGATCAAGGAAAATCTCTCATCCAAACTTTTCTAATTCTTCATTTTTAGACAATATACTACCACTTCAAAATGTGTGATCCCATTTTCTATTAATTTTTAGGCTTTACCAATTATTACTTCATTAAATTATATCAAATGGTGAGAAAACATAGAAAGTCCTCTCAAAAGTTGTTTTTTGCTCCAATGCTTACTAATAGGCTTTTAAGTAACATTGAGAACCTAATTCTTTGCAGGCAATCAAAAAGTTGCATTATAAATTAGAGAATAATCTAAGCCTTGTTCTAAGAAATTGAATTCAAGATTCCTCATCACAGATCTTAAAACGTAACAGAAGACACCACAAAACTTTCTCACCATGTGTTCTAATCCTCCAGACATCCACAGGACATGGTATACTAATTTTGTAAGTGTTTATGGAATTATGACAGTAAATAATTATCACTATTTATCTTTTCCCATTTCATTCCACAAACTCAGCTGAGGCATTTACATAGGGTAAGAAAATATTCTGTCCCTCAAACGAACAAGTTAATTCAATGCTCAGAGCTCTCAGATTTATTTTGGCTCAAAATATTTCACTTAGCCTGCAGAATATTGTTTCTTTGTATTCCTCTCTTACATAAAAAAATTACAAGAAAGTGTTTTCTTATTATTATAAAAGAACAGAAACAAACAAAAACAATAAAAATGACAAAGTATTTCAAAACAAGATGACAGGGCATTAACGGTGGCTGTTACATGGCTTGTCGTCATCTTTTTGCATGCCTACATCTGGTAATCTGAACAACTACTTTGAAGAAACAGTGTTTTATTTTTAGAAGCCTTTTGAAAAGAAATGAACACCTTTCTATCCAGAAGACCTCTGCTGGGTTGATGACTGGCACTCTCAGGTGGCTTTTCAGTTCTGAGGGCAAAGCTAAAAAGACTGCATGGAACACACCATAACACAGCTTGACGTTAAATCACTCAGAAGGTAAATTCATAAGAAGTGAACCCAACAGAACATAATGATCTTGTTCTATTATATTATGAACGTCTAAGACTTAACAGGGGTTCAGTTTAAAAGTTTTTGACTTTGTAATGATGTGGAGTACTAAGCAAAAACCGTACTTCACATTTTAAATGTGAGCTTTTATAAGAACTACCAATATGGAGGTGACACACTTTCAGGACGCTGGGCAGTGTCAGTCGGCTGCAGCTCTCAGTGGGCCCCACACTCAGGAGGGCAAACAACAGGCACCCTGGGTGCTGTGCTGCCAGAGTAGGATGTTTGCTAGGTCTGGTGGATTAAATGTATTTTCAATTTACAATGTTTTCAATGCATGATGAATTTATTGGCTATAATCCCATCTTACATTGAGGAACATTTGTATTCTGATATGGAATACTAAATCAACTGGTGCCCTTCCAGGATGAAAAAGCAACAGAAACTTCAAAAATGCTTTGCAGAGATAGTACTCAAGTAAATGAGACAGCCATAGTTCAACTTGGCCTTGCAGGGATCAACTGCAGGCAATGGAGAAGTAGCCAGCTGGAGTCCCGCAAGCACAAGGAGCACATGGGGCCTGCATGAAGTTCCTTGAGTTCATCAAGACCCTCAGAGTGGGAAGACCTGCTTGTAGTGGGTTCAAGTTATTGTGAAAGAAAAACCAGGTCACCAGGGAGAGAAAACAGGACCTCGAGAATCATACAGGAAAAAAAACGAATGCATCCAGGATCTCAGAACCTGTAAGATGTGCCCGTATTCAGCTCCTCAACCTGCCAGGCCCAATAAACCATACAGGTACCCGGTAAGACCTGGGTAGCAATGAGGACAGCAGTAATAAAGATCTAGAAGTTGCAGAGCTGCTCTTCTCCCTATCAGAGTGATGGGCCAGGGAATGGGAATTTCAGTACTTGCACATGTCAACCATGTACCATGAGACATTCTTAAAGCACAGAGACCTGGCTAGAAAACCAATAGTACACATTTTAAGACGATATTCTCAAAATCAGTCTAACCCTGTCTTCCTCCTAAACCCATGTAGAAAACAATTCTGCTTCCCTTTGACTCCCCATGGACCTTATATTTGCTACAGTTAGTACACAATTAACCACTGTTACATGATGAACTCACAGTTGTTTTCTATTTCTAAGGAACCACCTTGTGTGTGTGAATACATAGTAGAGAAAGATGCAGGCAGTTAGAAATGCACTTTAATGAATCTTCATGAATTCTCCAGAAGTTTGCCAAGTAGTAAATCAAGGAGTGCCACAGTTATTGGAATATAATTACTAATTCCTAACCATCAGCCTCTGAATCCTAAATGAGGAACGACATGGGAACTGATAATCAATTTTATATGAAATCATATCTACTTTCAGCAGAACCTAAAATGGCCTGTGGCGCCTGTAAAACATTCTGCTAATGAGCTCTCCTTACCCCCCTAGAAAGGCTACATCAGGCAAATGTAGGCAGACAGGTGCACAGAGCTTAGAATATGCACAGCAAATGAACAAAAGGCCTAGTTAATAACCTCCCATGTCTGAGGTCAAAGTTCCTCAGCCTTGAGCAAAACAGAACACTCACAAGCATTGGCACAAACACAGTAATGACACTTGGGTTTCAATATAATGGCTTAGGAGAGGCACTGGATGACCCACATCAGGATTTACGTCGATGACATTCGTTTTCCAGTGGGCCAGATGCATCTCCCAAATAACAAATTGTCAATGAGGAGGGGGAGTACAGATGACCTGAAGGGTTTGAATTAGAATAGAGACTGGATTTCAATAAAAAATGATTTATTTGTCTGGGAGACAAAGCACCCTTCAAACTTGCTCCTAAGAATCCAAAGAGCCAATCTCTTGAAAAACACAAAGGAAGTTGGAAGCAGAAAGAGAACCAGAAAGTTCTTGAAGTCAATGTGCTGTGAGGCTCTATACAAAATACATAATAAATACATTAATTAATTAATTAATTAA
>NDGN011363089.1:0-12308 GCA_002564285.1 Tympanoctomys barrerae | reverse complement strand
TTCAGGGTCTCACTACTAGATCGGACTTGTAGTGATTCTCCTGTTTACAGCTTCCCAAGTGCTAGGATTACAGGTGGGCACCACCACGCCCAGTCTCAATTGCCATCTCAGCATGCCCCAGGGATAGCAGGCAAGGTAGGCCTGGGGGTTCACCCCAGCCCCTGCACCTGCTTGCAGGTGCTTTAATCCACTGAGCTATTTGGCCAGCCCTTGTCTGAAAATTTTTAAAATTACAAAATTTAAATTTTCAGATAAGATCTGGCTGTATTCTCCTGGCAGGATTATATGATTCTTCTGTGTAAACCTCAATCATTACTGGGATTATAGGTGTGGGTGCATCACCTGAGCTGACTTTATTTGTATAGTTATGCTATTTCAGGAAATACCTGATTAAATCTCCAAGACTATTTATTAGCTTTTTCACATTTGATAAATTCCATAAACTTTTTGGTCTTTTTTCATTTATCAAATGAGATGGATGTTAAAGTAGCTACCAGTCAGGATTGTGAACTGTGGATAGACTTGCTTTCTAAAACTTGTGTAAATTGCCCTGCTCACTTACAGTAAGCATTCCATAATTAAATTCCCTGCCTTGCAGACCTGACATGCTTGAGTGACTTATCTGAAAATCTCTACAGGAATTTGGAACTGATATCTGGCAGTCCCAAGGGTGTTGTGCAATCAAATTCAACAAATAGCAATGTTGCTCGTTGCTCTTTTCTACTCTTTTTGCCGGCTGCCTCCTTACCCGGTGACTCTCATGCACTGGAATTGCTGAAATTAAACTCCAGCCATACCAGGTGTGGTACATATGTCTGTAATTCTGTAATCTCAGTACTGGAGAGGCTGAAGCAGGCGGATTGTTGGGAGTTTGAGGCCAACCTGGGTTACACAGTGAGTTTAAGACCAGCCTGAACTACTTCGTGAGATCCTGTTGCAAACAAAATGAAGTGGTCTGGGGAAGTAGCTAAGTACGAAGGTCCTAGTTAAATCCCTAGTACCTCAAGGAAAAAACAAAAACAGCCCAAACAGTACTGGTGCCCTCTGTGGCTCCCTTCCCTGTAACTTCCTACCATCCTTCCACAGGTAACTTAAAAGACACAAGTTAAGTTTAAACCAGGTAGTCTTGCGAATTATTAGTAACGCACACCAGACTTAAATTTTACTACTGAGGGGTTGGGGGTAAAAACATCTCTTTAGAAATGGTCGATAGGCCTCCATTTCCCGCCTCAGTAGTGAACAACTGCTTGCAGCCGGAGGTCTGAGCAAGGTGCGCGCGCCGAGCAGGGGGAGGGTCCTGGCTCGCGCCCAACAGCGGGGCGGGGCGGGGCGCGCGCCGAACCGGGACCTATGGGGGTGGGGGTACGAGCGCTCTCGCGAGAATGAGCTCTTGGGCTGCAGCCGCTGCCACCGCCTTCTGCCAGCGCTGTTACTGCAGGGGATTGTGGGAGCCTCCGCGTCCCGCTCGCTGGGAGAGAGGTACCTCTCCTTTTCCCTCTCCCTGCTCCTAAGGTAGGCGTGAAGCGGGTAAGAGTCGGGGTGGGGTGGCCGGGGGGCTCTACGTCCGCCGGGAGGGGGCAGCGATGGCGACTAGGCCCGCGGGGAGCCGGCGGCGCGCCTGTGTTGCTCGCTCCCGCTCGTCCGCTCTGCCTCCCTCCGCGCTGCGTATGTGAGCCGCCTGATCGGCGGCCGCCATGTTAGGAGCGCAGCGGCGGCGCAACCAGCCTCCTCGGGCGTCGGAGGTGAGCGGTCCCGGAGGGAGATACCCGTTCAGTAAAGAGCCCGGGGCGCGGCGATAGAGAGAGGTTTCCGAGGGCAGCTGGTCAGCCGAGCTTTCCTCGTCCTGGGCTTACTGTGGGCGGGGGCGGGACGCGTAGCCCGTTACACGCGGGCCGCGGCGCTGAGGGGGAGGGAGGAGCGTTGGAGGCCTGAGAGACTTGCTGTCCGTGGAGGGCCCGCCGTTTGGAGAAGATAGTTAAGTGAGAGAAGTTCTTGGGGAGCACTGGCCCCGAACTGGCCCCTTTTATAGTCCTCTGAAAATATGCCCCAAAATGGAGGATTTCTCAGACTGTGAAAAGCTTAATAGTTGTGAGCCGCGTTTCTTGGCCTGGTGTCAGCCCTCCGCCGTCCCTCACTCTTCGCCTTTTTAGCGGCCCTCAGATGCCCCCCCTCCCCCATCGCGCGCGATTTTAGCCGGGCATCTGGACACCCCCCCCCCCGTGGCGTAAAAATGGCCGAAAAATGAAACGTTAACGCTTGTTTTTCGTGGTGCGTCGTGGAGAAAGCCGTCTCCAGTTCGCTGAGGGGCAACCGATTTGCTCTAGTTCAGTCAGTCACCTCACAACCCTTTTCTCCTTTTATCTAAGCGCTGTTAATGCTAGTTCAGGTTCTTCGTCAGAGGCTCGTGTGTTGTGGGACCTTCCGGTTTCCAGACAAAGGGTTTGGAGTACCGTGGTGTAGTCGCCGCACCGTTGTTCATTTTATTGGCCAGCGCTGTGGTATGTTCTGTGTTCTACTTTTACCGTAGATTAATGGCCCCTACGTGTTTTTACTCTGCCCTGTGGCCTTGTCTTGTGGAAAAGCGTCTGTGGAATATTCTTGTTGGATCGGTTGTTTTTTATTTATTTATTTTTTTCCTTAACTATTGTAGAATGCTTCTGGTGGTTCTGAAATTTGTAGTCTGACTAGCGTTGGAATAATGTGAGTCGTTGGTTTCATAGGCAGGTGTCACGGGATTTTGTACTGATACGTTGTATGTATTTAAGCTTTGGTTAAGATTTTTTAAAATATACGTCAGAATACGTTTTTCTCATAGGCCAATTTAAACTTGACAATGCAGGCAAAGATAATTTAGACTTCTTAAATGTTCAAAGTAAAATTTACCTTTAAGAGCTCAGACGGTTATCTACGCAGTCTGTTGACATAATTTTGAGCGTTAGTTTTGTTTTCGAAATGGAGGGTGGGGGAGACATTTTTGCGAAGAACTGACGAATGCCTTTTGCTCGTTGCAAACGCCATCAAAGTACTACAGGAAGATGCTCCTGGTTGGTTATATAAGACTTGAAAAAGATCATTCAGGCAGAAAAATTTTGCATTGAAATTACTTATGTTTCTTAGCACATAATGTATCAAATGCTTATGTATCTTCAAGTGGTGTGCAGCGTTTTTTCTTAATACTGGATATTTATTTGTCTTGGGACGGGGTTATGCAGTTTAGTCTGGCTTTGAGCTCACTTTGTCGCCCAGGCAGGTATTGAATTCACACAGATTTCGTCTGCCTTAGCCTCCCGAGTGTTGGGGTTACAGGCATGCGCCACCATGCTCAGGTACTGGATTTGAACCATGCTATACAAATGCTGTGCCACTGAGGTGTATTCCTCAGCCTATTGTACACCTTTCATTGCATTTGAACTAATTAGAAGAGTTTAATAGCTTTTCATCTGAACATTTATGTTAGAGTGTAAATGTAGTTACATCTCAGTTAATGATAATTAAAATTTTTAGCAACTAACTGATAATGGTGGTATTACATACCTTTAGAGATATTGCATATTTCAAATCTCCAATTTGGGAGAATAATACCAGAAAGAAGATGTTTACCTAGGTAACTACAGTCCCCAAGAAAATGGTGTGTCAAAGGCAGTTACTAACCTATTAGAGATCTGAAAGGTTCAGGCTGAGACTGTGACTTATAGTAGTGTCATCTAGCATGTATGAAGCCCTAGATTTAATCATCAGCAACACACAAAATTATAAATAAACTGTATCCTAAGAATCTTGAGAGCTGGATGTGGTGGTGCATGCGCTTGTAATCCCAGCCTTAGAGAAGCTGAGGCTAGGGCTGGAAGATCATTACCATGAATTTGAGGCCATTCTCTACGAAGTAGTGAGTTCAAGGTCAGCCTGGACTACAGTGATACCCTGTCTCAACAACGAAAAGAACCTGAAAGACAACTTTGGGGCTCTGCTAGTTTAATTATGAAAATCTCCACACCTGCTTACTGTTATGTTTTGGGAGGAGAGTAATGGTAAATGACTATAGGATGCAATAGTAACTGCAAAGCAAAAATGAAAAAAAAAACTGCAGTTTTATAACAGTGTGTAGAAAAGTGGATACGCCTAAAAATGTTATCTCTGAATGTTGGCATTACAAGGATTTGTATTTCCATCCGGATATTATTCTGAAATTTCATTTCAGGCTGACCTTGAGCTTACTGTGTAGTCTGGGCTGGTTTCAAACTTGCAATGATCCGCCTGCCTCAGCCCTCCCAGTGCTGAGATTACAGGTGTGTCAGTTTACTTTTGTAAGCCTTTGTCCTTATGGCCCATATCTAGTTCAGATTTGCAAATAAACCATCCAGGTTCTAAAAGTTGACAACTGGCTTAATATTTGGGGTGGACAATGTATTTGTTGAATGGTGTGGAAGCGCTGTAACTTGGGAGCATAGTTTTGCCTTTTTATATTATACATAGTCATTCTAAGGCTATGAAGTGGGTATTTTCTTATTGAATTATTAGGCTCAAGAGCACTGATTTTTTAGAAAAAACTTGTATAGGAGTTGGATGTGGTAGCACGTTCCTGTAATCCCAGCACACTCAGCAGTTTGAGAGGTTAAGGCAGTAGGATCACAAGTTTAAACCCACTTTGGGCAATATAGTGACTTAGCAAAGCCTGATCTCAAGGCTCAAAATACAGTTAGGTGCAAAAGCACTGGAGGGTTAATCCCCACAACCTAGAGGAGAGTGTAGGAAAAAAAAAAAAAAAAGTGTGGGTAATTAAAAAGTACAGCAGGGATAAAACAAGGTGATGGATTAAGTATGTACTTAATTTGTGTTTAGGGGCCAGGGAAATGGCTCAGTAGAATAAGTGCTTGCCTGGCAAGCTCAAGGGCCTGAGTTCAATCCCCGGTTCCGCAAAAAAAAGTGGTGTTTTGTTTTGAGAGACAGCCTTACTCTACATAATTCAGGATGGCTTCAAATTTGTGATACTCCTGCCTTGGTCTACTGGTGTTGGAATTATGAGCAAGCACCATCACATCCAGTTTTAAGATTTTCTTTTAAATTAAAGAAAATCTACATGAGTAATGAAATTTTAGGTTTAAAGCTATTCAAAAATTAAAGAATAAAAGATTTTATACCAATTACTGTCTTGCTTTCCTGAAAACTTAATGTGTCTTTTTGTTTTGTTTTGTTTTTGTTTTTGTTTTTCCCGAAACTAGGGATTGAACTCAATCTATGGCTTATTCTACTGAGCCATCTCCCCAGCCAACCATGTGTCATTTTTGACATTCTCTTTGTTCTAGAATCCCAGTAACTGGGGTGGGATTCTTCCTGGATAAGAAAAGTAAAGAGATGCTGGGGATGGTGGTAGAAATCTATAATCTCAGCACTCCAGAGGCTGAGGCAGGACAATCACTGGGGATTTGAGGTGACTCTGGGATGTAGAGTGAGTTTAAGAAAGCCTGGACTAAGCAATGAGACTGTGTCTCAACTATGGTAGGTGTCTTAATGGGCTAGCAGTAAATGTAATTCAATATTAGGGTCTAAATATAACTGTAATTTTTTATCTGTAGTACCTATTGCTTTCACTTCATAATGATGAATAACTCAGCTTTTAAAAATGATTTGTGTGGGGTTTTTTCCTCCTTTGTGGCTATGATTAGTATATTAAGTATCCCCATGTGGTGTGTAAGTCACCGGAGAGGAATCTATGCCATATGTGCAAAACTGAAATCAATTATTTCAGCATTTAACACATGCATTAGAAGAAGAAACAATATTAGAAATATAAACGAATTATATTTAAAATATTCTTTGAGAAGACTGGAGCCACTTTTATTTCGTTACTGTATTTACAAGTATTTGTGATTTAATTTAGGGTCTTGTTTGCTAGACAGTCACTTGACCAATGAGCCACATCCAGCACCTGGCACCAACCAGTTTTAGTGCTTAACAGCATCTATGTAGGACCTGGCATTCTGGAACACACTATGGAGGAGTGAGTTTTGCACTTGGGCACCAAAAAAATGCTCATAGCAATATTTTTGATAAGAAATTGGAAAGAGCATAACTGTTCATCTAGGATATACATTTGTATATGTAAGTATATAATGGCATTGCTACTGCAATGAAAATGTAAGCTTATTTCTTGTATAAAGGTAGTAAAAGCTGCCACCCACCTGCCCACCACTCCAGAGGTTGAGGCAGGATTCCCTTGAGTTCCAGGCCAGCCTGAACTACATAGTGAGAACCTGGGTGGGTTTTTTTGTTTTTGTGGCTGGCTTAGCCACCCTGGGGGCAGAGCTGGTTCAGCATGTGGTTGGTATGGGGGATTGAAACACTGCACTGTTTGCCAAAGCAGGCCCTTTAGACTGCTGAGCTATCTCACCAGACCCCATGAAGTCCTGTCCTTAAAAAAAAAAAAAAAAAGCAAGATAATATGTTAAGTCAATTTGTATAGAAGTGTATAAATGCAAAATAATATTAGTTGGGGCCAGGGAGATGGCTCGGTAGAATAAGCGCTTGCCTGGCAAGCTCAAGGCCCTGAGTTCAATCCCTGGTTACGCCAAAAAAAAGTAGAAATAATATTAGTGATGATAGTGGGAGGTACATTCAGCTCTTTATTTGTAAAAGGACTGATAAAAGTGATTGGATTCATTTGTATCGCTAGTGATACAAGCCACTTGATGAGAGGAGTCATGCAGGTACAGTACCACATGGGAACATGTTAATGGTAATTTCTGTGAGATGTATAAGACTCAAATTTGAAGAAGAGCACAGTTAATAAGTTGAATAAAACCCTGAAATGAACCCTGTCGTGTTCGTTAACCTCTAAAGTTTTTGTCACCAAAAACCAAATAGTGAATTTTACTTTGTTTTGGGAAAACCAAATAAAAGCAATTTATGACAGTGCCTATAATATGCTAGACGTGTGTGTGTGTGTGTGTGTGTGTGTGTGTGTGTGTGTAGGGAAGGATCTACAGGGTCTTCAGGATCTCACTGCTAGATCGGACTTGTAGTGATCTGCCTGTTTACAGCCTCCCAAGAGCTGTGATTACAGGCACACATGCCACCTTACCCAGTTTCATTTGCTGTCTCACTATGCCCCAGTGGCAGGGCCTGCATGGCAGACTCAAGGATCCCCTGCACCTGCTTGCTCAGCTCTGCTGAGCTATTTGGCCGGCCCACAATTCAAATATTTTTTGTAGATCAATTTATTATTAAATCTATCAGTGTTGTGAAGAAAGTATTTTTACTCCTCCTTTACATTACCCCCCCTTTTTTCCCTCTGTTTTATATTTTCAAAATTGAACCCAGAGGTTAAGTAATTTGCTGAATGTGGCACAGCTATATTTTAGTACAACCAGGGTTCCCTTCAAGTTATCTAGGCTTTAAAAAGCCAGTACATGTGGAATCGAAACAAACATACAAATGAGCTGGGTGTAGTGGTGGTGCATGCCTACAATCCCAGCACTGGGGAGGCTTGAAACAGTAGGATATTGTGAGTTCAAGACCAGTCTGGGCTACAAAGTGAGCTCAAGGCCACCCTGAACTGTATAGTGAGATTATCTCAAAAAGATCAAAAACCCCAAACGTACAAAAGGTTTGTGAAAGCCAAGAGTAAAGCTTTAAGTGACTGGAGAGAAAATAATTTCTATTTTATCTTTACTTTCATGATCGGTTCCCTAGGTAGTTTTAGTTTGAGAATACATCCCATCTAACTGAAAGTCACCCAGAAAAGTTTGGGGTTTTTTTTGTTGTGTTGAACTTTTTTGAAATAGAGTATCACTATGCAGTTCAGGGTGGCTTTGAACTCCCTTTGTAGCCCAAGTTAGCCTTAAACTCCCAGCAATCCTCTTGCCTTAGCCTCTTGAATGTTGAGATTATAAGGGTGTGCCACCATGCCCAGCAGGAAATCTTTTTTTAAATTTGGGAAGGGAAACAGATATTCCAGCTCTGAGTGGGAATTTCTTTTAATTAATGTAAAATGTTCTGTCTTCTCAGCAGCAAAGGCACTCTGCAACTGCCTTAGCTTTCATTAGCCTAAGGGTCCAGAAGTGGACTAGAATTTGAATTCAGGTCTTTCAGATTGAGCAGTAGTCTTTTAAGCCTTCCTATTTTATCATGCTTTATCTTTGCTACTGTGTTGTGACACTACTCTGCTTTATATAAAACGGGGAGGGGAGAGCCTGGAGACTTTATCCTTTGGGGTGTACTATTTAAGTGAGGTAATTTTATTAAAAGAAAATTAGGTAACTCAGTGTATGTCATCCTGAGAGGAGATGCTACTGAAGGCACTGAAGAACAGTATAAGATTTTAAACTGACTCATTAGAAAAATACTGTAGTTCCTCAGATATAGTTTAAAAAGTAAATACTTGCTGTAAAACATATTGAGAGCTGAGGGTATCGATCAGAAGTAGAACATTTACCTAACATGTCCCAGCCCTTGCATTCAATTCTCAAAACTCCTAAATAAAATAAGAAAGATCTAATGAAGTAAATTAATATTATTAAAATAGGTAATACTTTTAACCTTTTTAAAATGGATATTAAGGGTCGGTTAAATAGTGCAGCAGATTAAGGCACCTGCAAGCAGGCGCAGGGGCCAGGGGTTCTATCCCTGGGCCTGCTATGCCAGCCCCGCCCCTGAAAACAGCAATTGAGACTGGGCATGGTGGCACACGCCCGTAATCCCAGCACTTGGGAGGCTGTAAACAGCATATCACTGTAGACCCTCCTCTAAAATAAAAGGATATTATTGATAAGTTCTTTAAGGCACATTGCATAAGATTTTGTGAGTGAAAGAAACTGAATTAACCAGGACTTTTATGTATGCCAGGATATTAGCACTGGGGATGTGGAAATAGGAAGGGCATGTTTGAAGCCATCCTGTGCTACATAACATGTGACCTTGTCTGAAAAGAAGAAAGCAAGCAAATAAAACCCAAGAAAGAATAATTAAGGTAGCCTCCGTTTGTTTTATTTATTTGTTTATTTTAATGTATTTAGTATAGGGTCTATGAGGTCTCACTATCCTGTTTTCAGCCTCCTAAGTGCTAGGATTACAGGTGCCATGCCCAGGCTCAGTCTCAGAGTGTCACCGGGGCCAGGGCCAGCACAGCATGCCCGAGAATGGACTGAGCAGGCACTTTAATCTGCTGAACTATTTGGCCAGCCCTGCCCTCCAGCTTTAACTGAAACATTTCTTTAACCCATACATTGGGATAGTTGTTTAGATGTTGAATGTGAAGTTTGTTTTTAGGTTCATTTAAATTTTTATCATAAAGTTTAAATCCCAAGTTATTTGAAGTTACCTATAATGGTGACTTTTTTGTTTCTGTTTTTGTATGGGGGATGGAACTTGGGACATTGCACTTGCCAGGTAGGCGCTTACGCTACTGAGCTATATCCCAGCCTAAAGATGAGGGGTGTTGTTGTTTGTTTTTAAGTAAACTTCTGTTTTTTTTTTAATTGTACTTGTTTTATTTTATTTCATTTTATTTTTCTGGCCAGCTCAGCCCATCCTGGGAGTGGGGCTGGCATGGCATGTGGTGCCGGGGATCAAACAGCAGTCTCTGGGCTTGCCTAAGCAGGCACTTTAGACCACTGAGCTATCCCGCCAGCCCGTTTTGTTTTTAATAGAGGTTAAGAGCTGAATAGATTTATTGAAGTAAAGAAAAGAAAGCTTCTGTCCAACAGAGGGACAGAAAGGGACTGGAGTAGGTTGCCCTTAAAGATGAATTTTAAGACCATTTGTTAGTAATTTGATTATAGTATTGTAGCAGACTACATACTACTGACTCCTATCACTGCAACTCTGTAACATGAAGTGAAAATTGCACACAATGTGGATAGGTGGTTGGGTGGGGGAGTTGGTGTGTATAGGATTGATGGGTAAATTGGTGTTTTTGTTGTTTGAGACAGGCCTGGCTACCTAATCTAGGCTACTCTGAAACTTTTTTCAACCTTCTGCCTCAGCCTCCCAAGTTCTGGGATTACAGACATGGTCACTACACCTGGCTGAATAATTTATATTTTGAATGTTAATTTTTATTTTCTGAGACAAGGTGTCACTACATACTCCAGGCTGGCCTTGAATTTGCAGCTGTCCCCCTGCCTCAGCCTCCCAAGTGTTGGGATTACAGGCAACATTGCATATTTAGATTAGTTCTTTCAAATGGATTATTTTCAAAATGAATTAACCTCTATTGCACTTTACTATGAGAAAGCAGTTACAGGGGAAGACACTTTGAAAAGTTAATTTTTTGCAAATGTTTAGTAATGTAAATGTCTTTGTTGTGCCAACTACCAAATGGTTTGTATATGCCATGTGATCCATGTCTTCCAATCCCAGCTACTTTGTAAGACTGAAGTAGTAGTGTCACTAGTTTGAGGTAAGCCTGGGCAGTGTAGCAAGATCTATGCTAGATGATACAACTCAGTTCAGTCCACCAGTACAAAAAGGGAGTAATAGAAAACAACTTAGATTCAGCATTGATCAGAGGTTTTTCTGCATAGTTATATCATGTCTAATTTCTTTGTTTCTTTTTTATAATAAAAAATATTTTTGAAAATTTGGTTTATTTTTAATAGGAAA
Source organism: Tympanoctomys barrerae (assembly GCA_002564285.1). Classification (NCBI taxonomy): domain Eukaryota; kingdom Metazoa; phylum Chordata; class Mammalia; order Rodentia; family Octodontidae; genus Tympanoctomys; species Tympanoctomys barrerae. The sequence goes on along the minus strand of NDGN011363089.1, from coordinate 1,709 downwards.
TCCAAGTTGGTTTCTTTTCAGTAATACTACTAGAATGTTCTTGTTGAAATTCAGTATATCTTAAAAATATTAATATTCTCATGAAATTAAACTTTGTCAGGGGTTTACATTGTCTTGCCACTTTTCTGAGTTTTTCTGACATCCATTTTCTGTTTTGTCTTAAGATTGTCATCTCTTACCTTCTCTTAACTTTTCCAGATCCACTGTTTTCATATAATGTGCCAAAAAATAAAGTTGATTTTTATAATTTAACCATATTACCTTATCATTACTTTTTTATGCATTATCAAAATGCCATTTTTCTGAGGGAAGTTTTTCAGAAGACTAGCTTTTCAAAAACAAAATGCTTTGACTGTACCATAAAGATCAAAGCTGCAATTAAACCTAACACAGAAAAAACTTTTATCTTGAAAACTCCTGTAGGCATACTGATTTTTTTTTAATACACATGAAAATTTAGAACACTGTCAATACCAGTGGATATGGTATCTCAGTTGCTGTTGTTTGACATTTTAAAGACATATCAAATTTTCATCCAAAGTTCACTCACTCTTATCTTTACTCTTTAATTAGTATACATAGTGGATCTTGTCCAGAAGTAGTTTCTTTGGTGTCTTCTCAAATTCATCTTTCTTGGTGTGCAAAAACATCTGTTACTCAGCCACCTTTGATAGCATTTCTGTGTCTTTATTACATCTATTTTTTAAAAATCTGATCTAAGTCTTTCTTGCCTGTAACTTTATTTTATACCTCCTCTACCACTGTATTTTGTCCAATATATCTTTGCTTTGATCTATCATTGAATTGTTCCCATAGTAGACTTGTAACTATTGGATATTGTCTAGTTTTTTATGTAATAAAGTTTAAAATATTAACTTCCACAGCTTAAGTATATATGGTTGCTCAAAGCTTAATAAGCAGTTAACAGAATTCTGTAGCAAATAGTATGAGATTTATCTCTTGTCTGTGTGTTAAAAGGTGTCTTGCTGAGAATTTATTACTACATCTTTTAATATGAGAGTCATGTGTAAATAGTTTATAAATTCTTCAACAGTTTTTAAGATGTTATGATTTATGAAAGAAAATAGAAAGTTTCATCTAGGTATATTTCTTAGAGGATAATCAGAATTAAAATTTTTCAGGTGATTGGGCTGTTCTTGTGAAAGGTCAGAAATCCATGTAACCAAGAACTCACTTTCATTTTTTACCTATTTTGAGCTCTAGGGGTGCTATAATAATCCTAAGTGTTAAATGAGTGCTGATAGATGCAAATTTGGGGGTATTTCCCTTCTTTAAATCACACTTTATAGTTCTTATATTGTTTTTTCCCCTTAGATTTCCTGTTTCTATGCTGGCCAGAGTTGGTTCTCCTTACCTTATAAGAATAGATGTGAAATAACTGCCTGTTGTAGGTCAATAAGAAAGCAATTAGTGATATGGCTTAAATTTGTGCTGAAATCCTTAAAACTAGGAAATACTTGCTCTTACATCTGTCTTCACCTCAAATTGATTTTATTGTATTATGGTCTCAACTATTATTTGGTCTTAGATCTTGTATTAGGTACTTGACCCCCTAAACTTCGTTTACTTGTGATTTTACTTGGTCCTTTCTGATAGTGATAGTAGGTCTCGTTTTCTAAAGCAGAATACAACTGATTCATCTTTTGACTTGCTGACCTTGTTTTTTTATTACTGTTTTTTTTTTTTTT
>NDGN011363082.1:0-15441 GCA_002564285.1 Tympanoctomys barrerae | reverse complement strand
AAAAGTAAAATACTTCCTTGCCCTGGGAATTCTATACCCAGAGCCCTTGGTCTGAAGTGTACTGGTGACCAATAGGTGAGTGTTGGCCAGAAGCCCCTTTGGTTTTCTGTGTGTAATCAGTTCTCTGGTTTCTCAGACAGGACTGCAAATCTAGACCCAAGTTTCTGTTTGAACCAGAAATTCTAGCATTTGGATGCCTTTAATAATTATTGACTTTAACCTTTATTTTTAAAGATTAAAAATGGGAAATGATAACATAGCTCAACAGCAAATAAAAAAGATGTAAAAATAAGCATAAAATGATAAGTTGAGTCTGGGCTTATGCTAAAATTTTAAGATTTGATTTCTTGCCTTTCAAGTTCAGTCAGAGGCAACGTGTACTGAAATCCCGGGACAACTTGCTTCCTTTTCCTCTTAATAATGAACCTCGTGGTACCTTGTATAGATAAGAAGGGCACATTCCTTCTCGGAAATAGGTATCTATGTGTTACAGTTATCCTTCTTATTATCTGTGGGATGGCAGGAGGTAGAGGCAAGAGCCCAAGCAGGAGGAAGAGCAGTGGCTGAGGAGGCCTGCTCCTGCGGCGGCTCTCTGACACGCCACTTCCCCGATAACGTTTGCGTCATTTCTAGGACAATGGAGGTCACTGTCTGTAGATAGCCAGCACCCGGCTTATGCAATGGCTGTGTCCACGTGGAGTAGTGCCATTTCTAGTTTAAAATGTCCAAGCAGATATTGGTATGAATGTCAGTCCTTGGGGAACTATAAAGATTTTTGATACCAGTAGAAGCCTCCTGAATTGAAAGAGCAGAAGTTGCTCAAGAACTCTGCAGGGGTGGCGCTGGTCTTGATCTCTGGCTGTTCTTTTAGCACTTGGGCTCACAAGCCTTACACAGACAAAGTGTCTGGGTACTCCTGGGTTTCAGCTGCTACAGGGCTGGTAAGTGGCATCCTTGTAGAACCACGTGTGCTCGTGTCTGCTCATTCATTCCTTCATTTTGTATATTACTTTAATTCTAAACTTTTATGTTAATTTCATACTTACAGATATGTTGTAAATATATTTACATCTTGTTGTGAAAATATTCCCGTATATCTCAGAATCCTAAAGTGTTAATCTCACCACATTTATCTATGTGTGAATATATAAACATTCACACTATCTTTCTGACATACTTTAAGTTGCCAGTGTAACACCTTGCACCCTTAAATACCTCAGCATTTTGGCTACAAATAAGCATATTCTCTTATATAACACAGTGCAGTAATAAACCTCGTACAACTATTATTGTATATTTCTTTGGAGATGGCTCAGAAGAATAAGCCCCTGCCTGGCAAGCACAATGGGCCTGAGTTCAATCCCCGGTTCCACCAATAAATAAATAAATAAATAAATAAATAAATAAATAAATAAAATAAAAATTCCTTGGGGACATTATTCACCTTTCAATAAATGTCCTATTAATCATTTTTGTTTATTTATTTCGTACTGGGGGTGAAACCCAGGGCCCCTTGCATGCTAAGCAAGCATTCTACCACTGAGCTGTATCTCCAGCTCTTTGTAATTTTTTAAAGAGATGTGTCATATACTGTAAAATTCATTTTTTAATGTGTGCAGTTCTGAGATTTCCACGAATCTGTAAGAAGCCCCTGATGCCCCAGGCTGAGCATGGTTTCTTGCCCCTCCCAGGCACTGACAGCTGAGGATGGGCACCTGGTATTCATCCCTGCAGCTTTTAGTCCACTTCCTCCTCCAACTGTGTCCTAGAAGGGACAGTGTTTACCACCCTTCCCCCAGAGGGCGAAGACTCTCCTTCCATAAAGTGTGTCACACCTTTCCCAGGGGGGCCTAGTCTGGACTTTTGTGTCCACCAAAAACTCATATGTTGAAATCCTAACTTTCAAGGTGTTGTTATTGGGAGAGAGGGCCTTTAAGATGCAATATAGCAAAACCCTAGTGAATCGGATTAGTTTCTTAGAAGAGGCCCCTGAGACCTGCCTCAGCCCTCCTCCCGTGTGAGGACGTCACCAGCCAGAAAATGGCCCTCAGCACACCCTGAGTCCTCCACCCTTGAGCTTGGGCTTTCTAGCTCCAGAACTATAAGGAACACTATAGACTGCTGCCACCACCAGGCACCTGTTTCGTGGTATTTTATGATAGCAGCCCACATAGACTAAGGCACTAGAGATAATGTTTCCTGTGCCAGGCCTGCACCACGAGGAGATTTCTACAGATTCCCACCTGTCCCCAGTCTTTTCTGAAGCACTGATAAGGCCTCTGGAAAAGGTCTCTGGAAATAGGACCCTTGCAGGCCCAGGGTCCTATTCTTTCATGCCACCTCATCTTTGGCTTTTAGCACTTTGTAAACATTGTAGCTGGATTTTTCTCATCAGATTGTATAACACTTGTTGTCCGTACCAGGTAAATAAATGCCCGGATGTTGTCTCTCTCTCTGGAAGGTCTTATTTCTTTAGATGCTGGGTTGGCCAGTGGCCCTGCAAATGTTCACATCTCTGAGAGACACAAGAAAGGTTGTGTCTTTGCAGATAAGTTAGCATTTTTTGTTGTTGTTAAAAGTGAGAAGATTGATTGATTGATTGATTGATTGATTGATTTCACTTTTGTACACTCAGAGCAGAAGCTAGGTGTCTGGTTTACGGTTTTAAAAATCATCTTGATGTGTATGACTTTTTTCTTAGTGTGCCTTACTAAGAAAATATTTAGAAATAAAATTCTTATTTCTTGATTTATCAGTAGTACAAAAGTAAAGAACTTGTCAAAACATTCAAGTAGTTTCTTTCTTAAAGAATAAGCAAGTAATCATCTGAAAATCACTATCATTTTTAATAGGACTGATTTTTAGAATGCAGTACAGTGATATAGTAATTAAAAGTGAGGTTGGAAATTTGGATTTAATTCTATCTTCCAGTAGACAGGTCCTTTCCTGCAGTTGCCCATGGCCCTTACTGTTTACTATTTTCCTGAGTTTTACAAAGAAAGAAATCTGGTTTGATGGTGTTCACCTCTGGGAGGCTAAGACATGGCTTGGTGGCTAGAGGCTTTTAGCCACAGAATCTTTGAGAGTTACAGGAAGCTTTCCAGTATTTTGAAGGGAAACTGGTAATTTAAAAGAAAAACTTAACTATAGGATACCCAGCTGCCTGAAATATCTACAGTGTTAATAACTATATGGAAAAAGTCTGTACTGCAAAGTAATACGAAATGAATTCCGGAACACAGAGTGGATCCCAGTGTGGTAATTAGCTCCTCTCCGAGTTCTCCCTCAGGACGGGGTACTGCAGCCACCGTTGCTTTTAACACTGTTAGGAAATTGTGTACCATCTTAAGGGCTGCTAGTTGGTCATCAACCTTTCTGAAATCAATTTTGTATTGGCTGCTGTAGCAATCTATGATGCTATAAATGAAATAATCACTCTGGATAATTGTTACAAAGATGTGGAATTCCTCCTGCGCCTGTTGAAGGGGGGAGTTCTGGCCATTGTGAGGAACATACTTGAAGCCCTTCTGTTAAGCTGGGGAGGTAGGAGTGTAACCTCATACTCGCAATTTATTTAAGAATACAATGTGTAAAAAATTAATAATAATAACCTGAATGTTAAAAAAGCAAAATAAAACCCTGGAGATTAAGACTGGGCATGGTGGTGCATGCCTGTAATCCCAGCGCTTGGGAAGCTGAACACTGGCCAGTCACTACGAGTCCAATCTACATAGTGAGACCCTGATGACCCTGTACTAAATACAAAAAAGAAAAAGGAAAGAAAGAAAGAAAAAAACAAAACATATTAGTGGATAAAGAGAACCTTATTATGCTAATTTGTGGGATGATAGGGTACCAGGATAGAGCATGAAGTTCTACTTCAGAGAATATTTACTTTATTTATTTTATTTTATATTCTTCTGTCTATTATTTTGATGGAAGGATTTATTTTATACATAAAGGTACATAAAAGTGTATTCATGCAAATATTATTTTTCACATAGAAATATTGGAAACAACTAAAACACTCAGCAATTGGGCTATGGATGAACTGTAATCCAGTTCTCCAATGGAATACCATTCAAGAAATAAAATTAACAAAATAAAGCCATACACACATGCACAGATAAATTTCAAATAATGTTAAGATTTGAAAAACAAATTGTACATATAGATATATCATTTAATTAAAAGATTTTAATTTTTACTTTGGGTGGTACATGCTAGCAGGACATGACGATTACATTCATCATGGGGACCAGGTACACGCACGCAACACGTCTTCATTCTTTTTCTGCCTCTTTCTCTCCCTCCCTTTACTTCTCCTTCCATCTTTTGGTTCCCTTCCTACTTGCAAAAGATCGATCTTTCTGTTATATATACATGTAATTAAAGTATAAAAGCATGAGCAAATGTAAATATAAATTTCAGAGATTTCTTCTCTTGGGGAAATAAGATTGAAGATGGATACATAGGAGATTTCAACTGTATCTGCACTATTTTGTTTTTCAATATGGTGTCAGATTTTATCTTATTCTATGTGCTTTGAGGGTATGAAATATCTCCTTATGACAATTTTATCAACAATGGACTCTAATTTTAAAAACCCTTGCTATCCACTGAGCTAGGTAAAGGAAGCCCAGGAATGCAGAGATACCAAAGTTGCTGTCATCTGCAAGGGAGCTCTGTGGCCGGTCTGACCTTCAGAAGTAGTGTCTCTCAAGTTTTGCCATGCTTCCAGTGCTTCTGGTGGGGTGGTCAGGAGGAGACCTTTGAGAATCATGACAAGACAGACAGATCAATTCTCAGGAATCCCTGGTCTTTCAGATGTTTGCTACAGACTCAGCACTAATGATGCCCCGCACTTAAGAAGGCACCGAAGTGACATCAGTACTAGGACTCTGTACATTTGCTAGTGATTATTGTTATTTCATATGCAACATCATTAAGCCTTTTCGCTCTTTGTGATTTAGGCAAGGAGGAGAGAATGTTAAGATGTGGAGGAGAAAGCGAAAAAAAAGTTCTGTGTGTTCTTGTAAATGATTAGAAATGGAATCAACAGTGGATTGCATAAACAGCTCCTTTGTGTTAATGAGAGTGGTGGTGCAACTGTGTTGCATTTTCTTCTCCTCCACTGATAAGCTGTGTTTTATATTTTTTAAAAGAACAAATAATGTGAAAAACATTAAAAATGATACAGAGTTTCACTAAACAAGATGATAAGAATTCAACAATGATTGTTATGTTACATATTGTTGCCTTCAAATTAGTTGTTCAGATTATCAGATGTAAGCATGAAAAAATTGGTCAAAAATTAATGGTTCCTTTCAATAGACCAGTAGAAATCAGCAAGACAATTATGCAAGCTATCCTGTGTATATACATATATATTTTCTCCTTTCATCTTTCTTTTCTCCTTTCCCTCATCCCAGTTTTTCCTTCCTTCTGAGCAGTTTCTTCTCTTTCACAATATCTATTGTACCTTTTTGACTTTATTTACTCTTTCATGTTCCTATGTTAGGAGACAATATGATGTTTGCACATGCGGATCTGACTTATTTCACTTATGAGTGTGATCTCTAGTTGCATCCATTTACCTGTAAGAGCTTTAAGTTTATCTTTTATTATAGCTGAGTAATTCTCCTTTGTGTAAGCATACCACATCATTTTGATCCATTCCTCAGTTTATGGACATTTGGGTTGTTTCTAAGATTTAACTATGACAAAGTGTGCTGCTATAAACATGGGTGCACATATATCACTGTGATATGATGTTTCAAATTCTTCTGGAAAAATACCCAGGAGAGGAACAGCTGGGTTGAATGAAACCTCTGAGCCTAGTTTTTTGAGGAATCTCCATACTGATTTCCATATCGGTTTTACCAGTCTACACTCCCACTAACAGTGAAGAAGGCTTCTTTTCCCCCCACAGCCCCTCCAGAATTTGTTATTGGTTGATTTCTTGATGTTAGCTGTTCTTTCTGGGGTGAGATAGAATCTCGGTGTTGTCTGAGTTTGCATTTCTCAAATAAGCAATGATGTTGAACATTTTTTCCATATATTTACTTGCCAGGTATATTTCTTCATCTAAGAAATGTGTATTCATCTCAGATACCCATGTTTTGATTGAGTCTTTGAATTTTTGGGGGACAGATTTTTACAAAATTTTTTATATATCCTAGATAGAAGTCCTTTGTCTAAGGGGTAGTTGACTAAATTTTTCCCCAATTTGTGGGTTTTCTTTTTATCCAGTTGGTGATTTATTATGAGGTGCAAAATCTTTTCAAAAGATATGATCCAGGTTAATGATCCTTTGAAGTATTTCCTGTGCAGTTTGGATTTTGTTCATGAAGTCTCTGCCTACCCCTGTGTCTTCAAGATTTGTACCTACTTTCTCTTCCAGTAGATTTAGCATTTCTGTTTTAATATTTAGACAAGATGTGTTTTAAGCATACAAACAAATGTAAACCAGGCAAAGATGAAAATCCACCCTTAATATCACAACTGAAACACTATTTTTTATTTATAAATTGCTTGCCAGGCTCACGGCTTAAAAGTGGCTGAAGCAGGAGTACTTACACCATAGAAAAAGCAAAACTTATAACTCAGGGTCCTTATTTTTATCCCAGATTTACTTGTTCAGTATTTAGGTAACGATTGAGCCCATGTATCTATCTTTATCTGTATCTACTTCTATATTTAGATCTATATCTCTATGTTCGTATCATCTCCTAAAATATAGATGATGTTATAATGCAGTTTTGAAGTTTTATATTTCTAACTCTGAAAATATTCTCAGTTCTTCTGGGAAACTAATGGGAATACCCATCTTTTACATCCTGTGTAGGGGGAACAAGGACCTCAAGGATTTCCAGGGCCAAAAGGCAACCTGGGCCATGGACTCCCAGGCCAAAAGGTGAGTGTTTCTGAATTTCAGAGAAATGCCTGGGCTTGAGATATTCAGAGCTTAGCCTTGGCCTTGAAAAAGCTCTAATATGGGGCTGGAGAGATGGCTCAGTAGAACCTGGCAAGCGCAAAGACCTGAGTTCAATCCCTGGTTCCGGAAAAAAAAAAAAAAAAAAAAAAAACCAGAAAAGAAAAAAGAAAAGAAAGCTCTAATATCTGTTTTATGCTTCTTAAACTCTTGAGAAATTTACTTGGAAATGAATCCCCAGATACTGCTTTTTCTACTTGTAAACACACTCATTTTATAAAATCTTCTTTCTTTTATTTTTAAGAGCAAGTTAATGATGGAATAAATCCTTACACTGTACATATAAGCGATACCATATAACTCAGGATTCTGATAAATTACTTAGTAGCTGAATTTCCCAAAGGCAATGGGCTAATCAGACAGAAGCTCATGGTCTCTTTGTGTTGAGGTCTCTGGGTCATCATAATTTAGGTTATTTATAGTACCTGAAGTAGTGTAAATAAACTGCCCTCAAAACTTTTATCCTTTCATAAATTTGTATCAATAAGAACCCCAGCTCTTCATATGAGGTACAAGTAAACCAAACTGTAGCATATTCTTACTTGACATTAATATTCACATTTTAAACTTTTCTTTTTATCATTCTATAAAGGGCGAGCATGGAGAACAGGGAGCTGTAGGAAAGAAAGGTGAAAAAGGGGAATTTGGAGAACCTGGGTCCCCAGGAAAACAGGCAAGAAATGATTTTTAAAGTCTCACTACTGTGATTTTTATAGTCTAAATGGTACCGAACTATTGTTAATTTTTACTCTTCTTCTGCTAAGTAGGGTTTACAAGGACCAAAAGGAGACCTGGGTCTTACAGTGAGTATCTGTTGCAGGAGATAATTGTGGGCTTTGTGCTTACACAATTACTGCTATCATGTTTGAGCTGTAGAACTGAATCTTCAGATGCAGTATTCTAGTTCTTATTTAAGTGATGGTGACTGACACCAAGGCAGCCTTGACTTTGATGCATGAGGTAATTGAATTTGAATGTGAGAGGGGACATAACACTAGGTAGTCTCGCCTAGTCTCCTGGTGAAGATGTAGGACTCTTCCCCTTTACCCCTGCTAGTGATCACATTGCTATTAAAGGAAGCCAAATGACCAAATTACATTTTATGTTTTGTGATCTCAAACTAGTTCCTTGAGGCACTCCTCTGACGAGATCAGCAAACATAAACTTGGGATTACATTTATATATTGTTTCACTGTTCAACAAATATTTGTTAAGTACCCACAACCTTTTTCCTTTTCTTTTCCATGCACCATTAATCTTCAAATTCTCATGCGTGGGAAGGTTCTAGAATTTCTATAGCAGGAAATATAATGCCTTCATAGCAGAAGAGAGGAATTATAATTTGCTATAGAAATTCTAGCCTGAGCATATAACTCCTAGTATGTGTTGGTAAAATTTGATGAATGAGAAAATGAACAAGGAAAACAGTTCTGCTCACCGTTTTGAGGCAGTAGAGCATATATAAACCTATGAAGACTATTGCTCAGTTATTTACATACTTGTTCCATTTTTATTTTTGGAACAGTAGAACATGTACCATATACATAGCTGTTTTACTCACTGTAAGCATCTCTGGGGGTCTTACTAGTGGTTTAAACAACAGAGAAAAAGCCAGAGCACACAGTCATCATCTCTTTCACATGCCTGCTCTTCTGCTCTTGTCTGTCCTACCTGAATTCCCACCTCGCCCTGGAATTTCCCTGACATAGTACATAGAAAGAATCTGCACCTCCAGACTTGACTCAAGAAGATAGCAAAATAAATAAATAAATAAAAAGGAAAAAATAAGAGAAAGAGCAGGGTGTCTCAGAGAGACACTGGGGAGAGTGGAGGACAAACATACTGTTCCTGGACTCAAGGAGCTAACAGCCTAGTGGGGAGAATAATGCAAAGGATGTTCACCAAACATCATGGTAGAAGAGGGAGTCAGAGGATAGGCAGAAGGAAAGTGATTTGTGACAATGTTTGGAACAAAAGAGCCTTTATTTATAGAGCAGATTTTAATTTAAGAGGCAGAGAGCTTAGAAATGGAAATTCATTTTGTTGGCCTTCGTTTTTTTAGATTCTAGAAAAAGGGACTAGCAGGGAAGAGTACTGCCAGTTAAGGAAAGATGGGAAGAGGGAAGGAAAAGAGAACTTGAATTAAGCCAACAGTCTAGTAGGTGACAGGCACACTCTCTACAGGAACCTAGGGGCCCATGCTTCAGAGACCCTGCTCTGACCTCCAGCTGAACTCTGCCCTAGTGAGTAGTTCTTGGGGCCAAATGATGGGATCACCCTTCTTGCAAATCCCCCCTATGAGAGGAGTCTGTCCATACTAGACTCTAAAATTCTCAGCCCAAAGCACCCCAGCTCAGAGCACTGTATTCATAGGTCATTCAGGAGGTGACTGAGGGGCAAACATTTTCAGGAGACTTGGACAGGCTTGCAAGGGAGGAGTACTAAGGTGTGAGCAGAATGGGGCAGCTGATGGGCATTGCTGTTCAGGAGGGAAGCACACAAGTGGGGTTGCTTGGACAATGCTCTTGCTTGGGCCTTACATTTCACATGCACAGTCACTCCATGAGGAGCTATAGAATCGTCTCTGCTTCCAACGAACATGAGCAATGTCAGACAGAAAACCTGAGCAAAAGGACAGCTAGTTGAGGAAATTTAGCTAGGCCCAGTCTCAGAGGAAGACTCTACCATCATTTGCATTCCATTAGACTCTTTCTTGGCTTTATCCTTTCTTTCAGTTTATACACCGACACCTTTTATTTCCTGTCAGGAGTGTTCCTTCAGGCCAGTCCTGCCCATTCATGGCAACCACCACTGCGTTTTGTTCTTTTCTTCTCCTCAATTATTCAGGGCCTTAAACCTCTCCACTGGTGACTGTGATCATTTCTCTTAAACAGAAGGAAGAGATCAGGACTTCTCTTGCTTAGGGATCCCATGTAGCTCACTGCCCAAGGTAAAGTTCACACCTTCAACATAAAACACAAGGCCTCTAGAGTCCATCTTTCTTCTACATTTCCTGTTATTCTTTCTGCCACACCCTGAATCACAAGTTCACTCAAGTACTGGAAGGCCATGTGCTTTGTGTGAATGCTGTTTCACCTGCTTGATCTGATCGCCTGCTTCCCCAAAACTAGTCAGAGTCACTGGATTCTCAGGCCTTCAGGCTCACGGGCCCACCTCATTCTCCTGACCTGTGAAATTTCCATATGAACCATGTAGCTCTTTGCCCCTGTGTTGAATTTACAAAAGACGTTTGCTTGTTTGTCTGGTTCCTACTGGGTTCTAAATCCTTTGATGAGTATAAAGTTGATAGCTGCATTGTTGGCACCAAGTGGCCAAAGTAATTACTCAGCAATTTTGTGAGAATGAAGCACTTCAATCACTTACAAGCAAAGGTATGAGGAAAAGGTTGGTGTGTGCAGCTTACTAAAGCATTTTAAACCTGATTTTTTCCATAAAACTATATTGAGCGGATTAAAACCAAACCTTAATATATACATTGCTTTTATAAGTAAGTGAAGCACAAAGATCCCAATGGAAAAAATGGTATGAAGGCTATACAGAGTTTGCATGAGTGAATATAACTTAGAAGCACACATAGGAAATAAAATTTGACTTCACTAACAAATACAATCTAAAACATATTTTGTTGTATCAAAATGCAATGACTTTATAATAACAGGAACATCTGGAATTGAGTGTGACCAATGTGTGCATCAGACTCAGCCAGGCCTAATCAGATTCATAAACTCGCGTCATACAGTTTTCTCGTGTATTGTGAAGGAGGGTCTAGTTACTGCAACTTCTTTGAGGGACAGAGTAGCAACAGTCATTGGAGAGCCTTACAAATGACCATGCATTTGACTTGAGTCGACAAGCTTGTCAAAATACTTAGTAAGGTAGAAAGCTGTGTGCTACGATGTTAACTGAAAAACTACAATAATAAAACTTGGTGAAGAGTATTTTTTCTACATGTAGAAAATTAAATGTAAATACATGAATATATAGATTTCCTCCTTCTAGATATACTGACTCTAGACATACATTTTTCCTTCTGTATACATTCTAGTTTCTTAAATTAAAAAAAATTATTTATTTGGTTTAGGGTCTAGCACTATGCAGCTCAGACTTGTAGTGATCCTCCTGTCTCAACTTCCCCATCAATGAGATTATAGGGGTGCGCCACCATGCCCAGTTTAAGTGGTTGGTTCATTTTGCGGCAGCTTGGCATGTTGTACTGAGGATCAAACCTGGATACTTGCACTTGCCAGACAGGTGCTTAAGCCACTGAACTATCTTCGCAGTTCTGTAGTTTTACATTTATTGAATGTTTCTTTAGATGTCGAGATCATAAGGCCCCAGGGGGAAAAAAAGTGGCTGCTGACTCCCTTGTTTTATGTGATTTTTAAGTAGCCATTTGGAATCATTCCTTTTTACTCAATTTGTAATGTAAAAGATTAAATTAGATGAAAATGATCTGAGCATTTCATTGCTGTGTATATTGCTCTTAGGTCATGTCACCTATTGCTCTTAGGTGTGTCTCCTCTAACTCCCAGTTCTATTATTACAAGTGTGCTCTTGAAAACTACTTTTGCATCTGTTCAGTTCTGTTCTCTTAGCTTGAATTTATTGCTCCTCCTTGTTGACATCTAAGCTTCTATTACTCACCCCCTTGGCTTCATGTCTGGCAAATGAAGAATTCTGTCTTCTCTAGCCTCATTCCAGTGTCTTGTAAACATAGCACAGGGCACTGGCAGCTTCATTTCTGGTACCCAGCCCATTGCAAGCCCTTCAGATGGAGGTGACAGGCGGCAAGAAGAACAAAGAAGAAGTACTCAGTATCATCAAGATATTTCATGGAGGAACCAATGTCAAAATAGTTGGAAACTCGGGCCAGCCAGATAGCTCAGCGAACTAAAGCACCTGATTAGGGAGGCAGAAGGAATGGGGTTCAATCCCTGGCATGCTTTGCTAGTCCTGTTCCCAAGGTGTGCTGAGACTGGGATTGGGCATGGTGGCATGCGTTTGTAATTCCAGCGCTTGAGAGACTGAAAACAGGAGGATCACTACAAATCTGTTCTGTGTAGTGAGACCCCGTAGACCCTGTACTAAATACATAAAAAAAAAGAATAGTTGGAAACAATTGATGAATGAACTGTCAAAACTGGAAATCGGTTCAGAAAAAGAGGAGGCGATACGGCATAGAGTGAGCCCTCTTCGGTCCCTGGCGCTTGTCTTTGTTGCTCAACCCATATGGCACCATTACCACAGGTAGGGCTTAGTGGGCCCGGCCTGTGCTAGGAGTCTCATGCCTCAGCCTCATTTAATCCGCAGCACATCAGAGCCCCAAGGCACAGGCATTGTTAGGTCACCTGACTGCCAATGTCACACAGAGCTGACGTTGCTCACAGAGCTGCAGTTTGAACTCTGCAAGTTTGAGCTTTAAAGTATCATAACTCAATCTCATTTCAGTTATGATCTATTATGTCCAACTTTTAACTTCTGTGCTACTCATTTTATTTTCTATACTGGAAGGATTAAGTGCTGGCTGTAATAAGATGCATCTTTACCATGGGGGGGGAGCAAACTATGGTCCTACATCTAATGTTGATATGTTTTGCCTTTTCCCCCAGAAAGAAGAAATTATCAAACTTATTTTTGAAATATGTGGTAAGATTTTAGCCTTTTAAAGTACCAGCCTTACTATGTGCTATGTCCAAAAGATAATGCATTTACTCAGAACGGGCACATTACATAGCTGCGGGGAGACATGAAGTTCCTTTGACGTCAGAGAAGAAATAGAGGAAGCAACGACAGAGTTTGCAAACCCTGATTTAGTCAAAGGAATTCACCCCGCCAGGGTCAATAGGGAAGGTGAAGGTTCTGGGCTACAGTCTGTGGAAACGAAGCCCCATGCGCATGTGTGGTCGTTGCCATTTACCCAAGCGTGGACATAAAAATGCAGCAAAGTGATTATGACAAGAGCCCAAGTGGTGTCTGAGTCTAGTCTAGCTATACTGGTTATGCTGGGTATGCTGATTATGATGTCTGTGTTTTCTCTGAAGCCAAGAAATCTTCCTGATTTGACTTTTGAGTACGATATCTAGTCTTGCCCTTGATCACCAGGGTGGGAGACGTTCAGGTGTTCATCGTGCCTCACAACTCTAAGTGCTTCCCTGGCTGAGCATTTAAAACTAAAAAATATTTATCAATGAGAGGAAATGAAAAGAGAGGGAGATTAGACAGAAGGAACAGATGAATGGAATGGAATAGTGAGGAAAGAAACTCCTATACTTGGACAGACGGTGCAATAGCAGCCTTCCATCATGGGCAGAGTCCTGGAGCTGGCTTGTCCCCTGAAAGACTTTTAGACCTCAAAACCAGCTGTGACTCTAGTCACAGGCCAATTTGGATGTGACATCTGAGCTCCCTGTAAAAACAGCACCCTGTTTCCTGATGTTTTCCTGTGATAGGATTGTTGGGCCACATGAGAATATAAATAAAATAATTGACACTTGATAATTTTTATTTCCTGGGAATTCTGGAAACTGCACCAGATGGTTGCTTAATGACCTGAATATAAGTTGTTTATTCACAGTATTTTCTCAGATCACTCTTCTCAAAAAGTTCTGTATATGCCTGGGTCTCTCTGATAATGTGAAAGCCACTGAGGAGGTGTGGGTGGTGAGCTAAACTAGAATACTTAAGGGGAGCTATTCTTGGGGACTGTTCAAGGCCCCCAAACTTCCCCACAATTAGCACAATTAGTAGTTTTCATCCCATTACTTCATCCATTGGGCATTCTAGTAATCAAATCTCTGTTCTCAAAGATGTGGTTGAAGGCTAAAATATCAGCTTTTAGGTTAACCACAAATGGAAGAATGAAGAGCAAATTTCGTATAGTACATAGTTAGGGGCTGAGGGAGTGGAGTACAACCGGGAAGACATACACAGGGTATGCTAACTTGTAAGAAGTGTTGTATTTTAATTTAAGGAATGGACTCATAGTTGTTTACTATTTTCACTGTCTTATCTTTTTCTTTCCTTAAAAAATGCATGCTTTTTTTTTTTTTTAAAGAGCCTATTATAGAAACCAGAATGTAGACAGTTTTTAGTGGTTTCCAGAGTATCATAAAAGGAATTCAAGGGCTGGCCAAATACCCCAGTGGATTAAAGCACCTGTAAGCAGGTGCAGTGGCTGGGGGTTCAATCCCCAGGCCTGCTATGCCAGCCTCACTCCCGGGGCATGCTGAGACAGCAATTGAGACTGGGTGTGGTGACGCGCGCCTATAATCCCAGCTCTTGGGAGGCTGTAAACAGGTGGATCACTACGAGTCTAATCTAGTAGTGAGACCCTGAACATTCTGCAGACCCTTCCTGAAAATACATAAAAATAAAAATAAAAGGAATTCAGGGTCCCCTCCCCTGCCCTGTCCCTCTCCTCTAATGTGGCACAGTTCAGGAATGCCTCTTTTCTTTTCACTCCTGCAGTGTTTCCATCTCAACATTCATCTTTTAGGTTGTGGACCCAAATGCAAGGAGATGCCACTGGAGCTGGTGTTTGTGATTGACAGTTCAGAAAGCGTGGGGCCCGAGAACTTCCAGATCATCCAAAATTTTGTGAAGACTCTTGCTGACCGCGTTGCTCTGGACCTCGCCACGGCCCGAATAGGCATCATCAATTACAGCCATAAGGTGGAGATGGTGGCTAATTTGAAGCAGTTCTCCAGCAAGGATGACTTGAAACTGGCAGTGGACAACATGCAGTACCTGGGGGAAGGCACCTATACAGCCACCGCTCTTCAGGCAGCCAATGACATGTTCAGGGATGCAAGGCCAGGCGTGAAGAAGGTGGCCTTGGTCATCACTGATGGGCAAACAGATTCCCGAGACAAAAAGAAACTGGCAGAAGTGGTGCAAGATGCTAATGATGCCAACGTGGAGAGATTTGTGATTGGGGTGGTGAAGAAAAATGACCCCAATTTTGAAATATTCCACAAAGAAATGAACGTAATTGCTACAGACCCAGAGCACGTGTATCAGTTTGATGATTTCTTTACCCTGCAAGGTAAGGCTGTCCCTGGAAAAAGGACTTTGTTCTTCCAAGTATTTCATCACTAGATCATCCTGACCAAAAAAAGAAATTAGGAGGTTAATGAGGCTTGTCATGACAGTAATCCAGTTGTAAATCATAAACTACAGAAGGCAGTAAAGTTTTGTACCATCCAGTTTGGCAAGGTAATTCTCTGTTTTTATTCATGTGGGGTAAGTGGTAAGTTGACATTGGACCTTTCTCACTGGAGTATGTTCAACAGACCAAAACAAGGAGAAAGAACAAGATTTTGGGATATTGCTAAGACTGGTTAATGTTCAGAAAGTTACTTAGCTAGAATAAGGGATAGAGTGAACCAACAGCAAGGCAGAAAACAACCCTAAAATCACAATGAAGT
>NDGN011363062.1:0-15021 GCA_002564285.1 Tympanoctomys barrerae | reverse complement strand
GTGGATGGATGGATGGGTGGATGGGTAGATGGATGGATGGATGGATGGATGGATGGATGGATGATGGATGGATGGATGATGGATGGGTGGATGATGGATGGGTGGATGGGTGAAGAGTGGGTGGATAGATGGAAATACAGCACTTCCTCTGTATGGTCTCCACAGGCTTCTCTTGGGCAGGCCACTCTATTAGTGCTTCCTAACACTTAGGACAAATCCCTACTCAAAAGTTAGATCCCCCAGCTGTAAAATGAGGAAACCTACCCCATACCTTTTACTATTAAATAGCATAAGCCTTGTAATAATTTTAAATAAGTCGTTTAAACGAGGTAAGGTGCTTAGAATGGGACATTGCACTTAGTGATGGAAAAATGTTGGCTGTAGCAATTGGCAGAGTATTTATAATTTCTGCCTGCGTCCCCTGCCAACCAGCGGCTCTAGGGGACACTGCTGAGGTCTCCTTCTTGACCCCACACCCTGACTACGGTGCAGCCCCTAGCAAGGTGTTTCAGTAAATGCAAAGACGAATGAGTGCGTTTTCCGGCTGCTGGGGAAAGGGCACAGCCCCACCCCTCACAACTCGCTAGTCTCTACCATCCACGCCCTGAATGGAACATTCAGAGAACCTCAAAACACCTCCTGCTCCCCAAGCTCAACCACACCAAGATTAAAATACTCAGCTTCTCTTCCTGTATCCTCCCAACCGCCCTCAGCTCCTGGAATGGAGGCTATGGGAGGGAAGCCGCTGGGACACCTCCACCCACTTGCCCTGCAGGGGCCACTGCTAGCCCTTCTGAGCACAAGAGTGCAGGGCTTATCCAGCGGCTGAGAGGGTCTGGGGCCTCCTTCCTGTCTCATCTGGGGCCTCTTCTGAATCCCGACTTGCAGGTCCCCATCCCCTTTCCTGGTGCCTGGTCAGCAATCTGCTGGGACTGCAGGAGGAGCAAGGGGCTGGAGGGGGGTGGGTAGGGAGAGGGGCGCATTACATCGGCTGTTTGCTGCGTGCACTATGTCAGGTCCTGAGCCCAGCATTTTATCCGCACTAAGTCCCCATTCAACTGCCCCTTCCCTTCTCCAGAGCAAGACAGGGGTGGGGGTTGGGGTGGGGAGCACAGGTCAGGTGGGGCTGGCTGCAGGTCTTCGGTTCCACGAGGCCTGGGGAGGATTTGGGCGCTAGGCTGAGCCCCATCGTGGGCTCAGGTCTACCCTGCTAGGCCCACCCTCGGAGCAGCGGGTCGGCGGGCATCCTCTTTGGGGACCTGGGCGGGCCGGGTGCACGGGTCGGGAAAGCTGTTAATTAAAGCTCTGGCTCTGGCTCCTCTTCCCAAAGTTTGAAGCAGTTATTTTCCACTCCAGCGAAGCGGGGAGAATCCGGCTGGGCTGACAGAGACGCCACGAGGCACCGAGGGAGCGGCGGTAAGCGGGAGTGAGGCTCCCGCTTCGGTCTGGGGAAAAAAGGGATCCAGTGGCCAGGGTTCCTGGACTGAGGAGCCCTCCCGCGCACGCCGGGCCTCGCACACCACAGACGCCGCCGCCGGTCTGACCGCGTCCCAAGTTCTGGTCGTGCTCTTATGCAAGGAAGGGGCAGCGCCCCCGCCTGCGTGGGACTGCGAAGCTCAACGCACTGCCGGGGTCCAGCGCAGCACGGGGTTCCTTCTCGGTGCCTCTAGGGGGTCGGTGCGGGTTTTCCCTCTCTCGTGACTGCCGCAGGGTGGGGGCGGGCTGGGGATGCCGTCCCTGATTTGCCCAGTGCCCTCTGCATGCACAGCCAACGCCCCGCAGACCCAAGAACCGAGACCTCACGAGGAGGGACTTGGGGTCTCAGGAAAGGGGCCCTGCCCGGGATCGCACTGGGAACTACGTGCGCTCACCAGGTCTGGACTGGGACCCCCGAGGCTTCAGAGAACGTGGGGCGGGGCCCAGGAGGGACCTGGCAGCGTACCCGCAAGTCCCTCCAGTCCTCTTCCCCCACTGTCCTCCGTGCTCGAACTCTGGGCGCTTCCTCGCTTCTGCCTGCTAGTGGGGCCCGCGGGGTCAAAACCCCTCCCCACCTCCTAGCCTACCCTCCTTCTCAGCCGCCCCTTCCCGGCTCTGCATGCACCCCCACCCAAAGAAAGCACCGCCCACTCCCCGCCTACCGTCCAATCAGGTGCCGGTCCCCGACCCCACCTCTCGCGCCTCCGACAGCACGGGCCGGGGCGGAGCTGAGAAGGGGGCGTGGCTTCTAGGGGGCGGGTACGATAGGGGCGGGGCCGGCTCGGGGAGGCGCGAGCAGTGGGCGCGGGGCTCAGTCTGGCCGCGCAGCGGGAGGGAGGCGCGAGCCCCTGGTAGCTGTGGGCTCTGCAGCGCAGGCGGCGCGGCAGCGCCGGGCCCGGCCCATGCCTGCAGCCCCGCCCGACCGCCCGTGAGCGCGGCGCCCCGCGCGCCCCCAGCCCGCCGGCACCATTGCCCCGACGGCGCGGCCGGGCGGCCCGGCTCTCCCCAGGCTCCGCGCCAGCCGCAAGACTCTGTTGGCGGCCGCTGCGGGCGTGGTGATGCTGCTTGTGCTGGTCGTGCTGATCCCCGTGCTGGTGAGCTCGGGTGGCCCGGACGGCCACTACGAGATGCTGGGCACCTGCCGCATGGTGTGCGACCCCTACCCCGCACGCGCTGGCGATGCTCGCGCGGAGCAGAGCGCGCCGCCGCCCTCCACGCTGGTGCAGGGCCCTCAGGGCAAGCCGGGCCGCGCCGGCAAGCCGGGGCCCCCCGGGCCCCCGGGAGACCCCGGACCCCCTGGGCCCTCGGGGCCGCCGGGGCTGCGAGGTGAGCCCGGCCCGCCGGGGCCTCCGGGTCTCCCTGGGGCAGGGTCCGCGGGCGCGGTGAGCGCTGCAACCTACACCACGGTGCCGCGCGTGGCCTTCTACGCCGGCCTCAAGAACCCGCACGAGGGCTACGAGGTGCTCAAGTTCGACGACGTGGTCACCAACCTGGGCAACAGCTACGACGCGGCCAGCGGCAAGTTCACATGCAGCATCCCGGGCACCTACTTCTTCACCTACCATGTCCTGATGCGGGGCGGCGACGGCACGAGCATGTGGGCGGACCTGTGCAAGAACGGCCAGGTGGGCGATTCGCGGCTCGGGCGGGCCGGGCGGGAGGCGACGGCCTGCGTGGCAGCCGCCCCTCGGGAGGTCTGCACCCTCCTCACAAGCCCGGAAATGCGCAGTCCCTTCCTAGCTAGGAGGCAGCCTCCCGGGAAAAGTTTCCTCTGCTGTTTCCGGTCTTCTAGGTCCAACTTCTCCAGGTGGTGGGTTCCGTCCCTGCCTGGGAAGCAGTACCCCCTGGTGAAGAGCAACACGGGTTGGACGCCCTCCATCCGGCTGTAGCAGTGCCGACCTCCCTGGCTGTGGGGTCAGAAAGGGGAGGAGTCCACAGTTGTCCTGTGGTACTTGGAAGTGTGTCCCCTCCCCTCTATTCCCTGCCCATGCCTCCCCCTCCTCTGGTTTCTGTCTCTCTCTCCTTTCTGTTTCTTCTCCGTTGCTGGCCTGCATCCCCTGTTCCTCTGTCCCCTCCCCCACGTCCCTGATCTCTCCCCAGGATCCAGGCTTCCTTTTCTCTGTTATCACTGTGTCTCCCACCTGTGTCTTCCTGGCTTCCCTAGTCTCTCCTCTTTGTCCTTGGGTCCTGATCAAACGGGAGGGAGGCCCTGTGTCCCTGAGGCACTTCTGCAGACAGCCCACAGTTCCCATATCAGTCACCAAGAAGGGATGCAGTGTGGCCTTCACTGACAGGATCTTCCTTTCCCAAAGAAAGTTTGGGCTGTCACCAAGCTGTGGCTTTAGGCTGGGATGGAGAAGCTACCACCAGGCCACAGACCCTGGGCCACCTGGGAGGTCACTCGTGGGCCCGAGATGAGGGGAAGGAGGCCCATGCCAAGGTGGGTGCTGGGCCCGGGGGCCTTACCTTGCTCACCTGTCCTCAGCCTTTGAGGCAGTCCTCAAAGCCCTCTATGTGCTGCCAGAGCCTGGGCACGGGGCTCTTGAGAGGGGACCACACGCTGAGAGGAAAAAGGAGGCAGCTTTATCTAGGAGTCTTTGCTTTGACAGTCACTCAGGCCATTCCCCCCACCCCCACCCCCGAAAATGCAAGAGAAGCCTGGGTCCCATAGTCCCTCTCACCTTCTCTGTGGATTCCCACTTCTCCCTCCAGATTGCCCGGGAGCCTCGTTTGTCTCCTCAGGCCTTCCACTGGCTGGTGCTGAGCTCCTGGTAAAAATCGGGATGGGGCTTGGTGCCAGGGAGTCAGTCTGTAGGGTCCAAGCAGGGTGGACAGCAGTGTTGTAGGCAACCCCTCAATGAGTTCCTTGTGGAGGTTGGGCTGGGACGACTGATGTGGGGCTTCCCTGGCTCTGTAGGGGAGAATGCAGCAAGCCCGAGTCCCTTGGTGAGTAGACAAGGCCAGCTTGGAGGACATTTGAGTATGCAGGGAAAACGACAGGTTGGGCCGTGAATGGGGACCAGAGAGAGGAGCCTGTGCCTCCTGGGCCTCTGGCACTGGAGCTGCCTCCGCCCCGTGCTGGCCCTGCCTGACTTGCTGCCTGCAGAATCTCCCAGCACTTCTCTGGGAATGAGGAGCAGAATCTGGACTTTGGGGGCCTATAGCGCATCTATGGGAAAGAAGAATAGGGTTGAGGCAGAGCTACAGTCCCTCGTGAGGTCGCTTTTCACCCTGAGGTGGCTTTCCATAGCCACCGTCCAGACCCAGCAAGGAGAACCTGCGCAGGGGCAAGGGGTGGTGGGGCAGGCCAGGGCCTGTGGTCAGGGTGCTCCTCACTTAGAATGGCGGCTGTGGTGAGGTGAGGCTCACGGGTGGACAAGGGCTTGGGCAGAGCGGTGCTGTATGACTGGGGGCTGTGTGATGTAGACCCGGGTGGGGTCACCTCTTGCCTAGGGGCAGGAGAGTGTCGCTGCCCTCAGTGCCTGCCATGCCTGCCCTCCACAGTGCCTGGCTTAGCACAGCATAGCAAAGGGCAAAGCTGTGTCCCCTGGGCCGGGCTGAAACCCACACCAGTTCTCTAAGACCCCAGCATGACCAACACGAGGGCCAGGCTGTCTGGACCCCCAAAGCCACTTCTGGACATACCACAGCCTCAGTTTTCCTCTTGGCATGCCTTGAGGAAATATTCAACAGTGTCCCCACGAGAGATCAGCCATGTGCTGCTTTCCTGCTTCAACAGTGACAGTCCCCAAACTGCCCTGGCTCCTGGGCGTAGACACCCTGGCTGCTCCCAGGCCAGCAGCGAACTAGGACCTCTGGGTTCCATTCCCGATCCCCAGCATCTGAGGCTGGAAGGGCATCAATCCTCCTTGCCTCAGAGGATAATTAAGACAATTACAGCAACAATCATGGTGATGAATAAATAATAAACATAAGCAGAACAGTTCTGACGCCTGTCACATCACCAGGAGATTCCTGATGACAGATGACAGGGTTCTAATGGGTTTGGTTATTATAGAGCACACTGGTCTAATGAGTTAAGGCTAAATTAATCTGGGTAATAAAAATAATTGTTATTAGTAATTTATTAGCAAAGATAATGAAATGCATGTGTACTAATAAATACTACCAGGATTAGGGCCCAGGGAACAATACCAAAGTTGGCTGCTTGCTTTCAGCTTTTCTCCAGTAGCTCGGAGCTACTGGGGAAGATTGAAATTTCTTCTTTTTACCATCAGGATCGCTGTTGTAAAGTGGCAGCATGAGATGGGCCTTTGTATCCATCTTTCTAGACAGGAACCAAGCTTCTGGACAGGCAGCACCTCCTCTCCATTTACCCCAGACCCTGAAGTGCTCCGGAGTAGCTCCGTCCCAGGCTGTCCCAGGCCGGGAGTGAGCTGGGGATCGAAGGGTTGGGAGAGGGCTGGCAGATGCATGGTGAGGAGGAGAAGGGCAGTATGCAGGCACAGAGCCTGGGCCTCGGCCCCACGCGCATGTAGCTCAGCTCCCCGCTCCTCAGGGTTGCTGCTGAGTCAGCAGCCTGGCCCCATAATGGCTGTCATCCCCTGCGGGGAATGGAGTGGCCCCTTCCCTTGACTTTCCCTGGGAGAGAGACCCAGAGGGGGCTGTCTTCTGGGAAGGAGAGGAGAGAGAGGGGCTATGGGATGCCTCTTCCTGGCTGCCCTCAGGACCCTGGGTCTTTGGGCTCAGCTACACATCTCCTTGGCTGTTAGACAAGCGTCCGGGGGAGTCCAGTAACCACCACATACCCCACAGTGGCTTGAGTTTAGTCAGAGCCACCCAGTCCAGTCTGTCCTTCCCCTTGAGGGACCTTCCAGTTTCTGGAATGGTCACTCACTAAGGCCTGGCTGCTTGGCCTGTTGGAGAGGGCATCCTTTGTCCCCAGCTCTAGAGCATGGCTCAGCGGGCTTCCTGGGGAGGCTCTTGGGCACAAGCCCCACAGGACACCATGCTCCGTGTGCAGCCCCGGATCCAGGGCTCCTGTGTCCCACTCCCAGAAGAGCAGGGCTAGGATGCCTCACGCACCCTCACACTGCCCTGCAGGTTCGGGCCAGTGCCATTGCTCAGGACGCAGACCAGAACTACGACTATGCCAGCAACAGCGTGATCTTGCACCTGGATGCGGGCGACGAGGTCTTCATCAAGCTGGACGGTGGCAAAGCCCACGGTGGCAACAGCAACAAGTACAGCACCTTCTCTGGCTTCATCATCTACTCCGACTGAGCCCTGCTCCCTGTGCCAGCCTCACCCCCAGAGTGAGGGGAGCTGATGGCTGGAGGTACTGTCCCCTGCCGACCCACCTCCAGCAGCCTCAGCCTGGGCGAGGGAGCTCCCTGCGCCCCAGAAGCTGCTGTGCCCCAGCACCCAAAGCCCCCGCCCAGCTGCACCTCCTCTGACCAAAGCTATAATAAAAAGCTTTCCACCCCGAGGTCCAGTCTGCGCCCTGGGGAGGCAGCAGGGATGCGGGACCTGCCAGCCCTCGACAGCAGGAGAGCATGTGGGAGGCAGCCTGCGCCCACCTCTTGCAGGGGAAGTTGCAGTGTGCAGCATTGCTCTGGCCAGCATAGGCCGTCTTAAGTGGGCGCCTGGGCTCTCGTCCCTTTCTGTGACTCTGATCCTAGGGCAGTCGCCCCTGCAGCCCCACTCTGGGTTAGTGGTGGCGCAGAGAGGGGCGGGCTTTGCACGGAGGACTGCTTGACCTCGGTCCCAGCGCTCCGCCAGGACCCTGTCTCCTCATCAGTGGGACGTAGACTGGAGAGTGAAGGTGTAACGGACTGCTCAATAAACATGGCTCTTGTTATTTATACACACTTCTGCGCTTGCCCTCGTTGGATGGGGAGACTTCAGTCTTCGGGAGGCGAAGAGCTTGCTTATGTGCTCAGTCGCCGAGCTCCGTGGCCGAGCTCCGTGGCCGCTTGAATCCAAGGCATTTGGTCTCCTTGCCACTGCAGCCGTGATGTCCCGGGGGCCCTCTGTAGCACTTTCTCATGGGTGCCACGCGGGGGACATGCTCTCCTGCCCTGTGTCGTGGATGTGGTGGTTTTGTCCATTTTATTTCTTTAAACATGCGTCTTATTTGAGGAGGAGGGGGGCTTGCTGCTACCCAGGCTGGTCCCAAACTCCTAGACTCTGGTGACTCTCCCCAGCCAGCCTTCCCTGTGGGCTCGGAGGGGACAGGTGCAGAGACCTCATGCACATTGCCGAGGCTACTGAGCGAGGGGCAGGCAGGGGCAGGCGTCTGTCCCAAAGGCCGTGCTGTCCCCAGGGCGCTGTCCGTCGCAGAGTCAGGTACCAGGACAGAACCACGGCTGCCAGTGCTCATCAGCTCTGGCCCTGCAGAAGCCCTGTGCGTTTAGGGGCACCTGCCCCAGGAGGGGGCCAAGGAGCAGCTCTTGGAGAACCCCCGGGCTCCCCAGGAGAGAAGATCCCGTCTGGCTCCCCAGCATGGCTCAGCTGGAGGGACAGGAAGGGGTGGCCTCCTGCCTGACCAGACCCCTTGTGCAAACGCTGGTCACTGACTGTCGGGCTTGAATGACTTTCTTTATCCACCCTTTCCTCCTCGCCTTCCCCCACTGCCAGCTGTGGCCATTTAATAAAATTAGCTCAGTGCTTGTTCCTTCCCTGTGGGTCTGGAGATTGAAATCTGCGGGTCCCCACAAACCCAATAAAATCCCCGGCAGGTCTGGCTGGAACCAGAGGCTCTGTGGGCCGTGATTAGATTGGAAGCCACTCCTGGCCCTCAGCGCTGCCACGGCACCCCGCGAAGGCTTTAATAGCCACACTGGCCCACCCTTGGAGGTCCCCACCCTGCCTAGGGTCCCCAGGAACTGGCCCAGGACCTCTGTGACGATGAAGTGTGCGTGACTCCCTCGGTGGTGAGTGCCTGGCTGGCTGCCTGCTTTGCTTCCTGGTCACTTGACTGTTCTCGTGTCATTTTTGAGAGATGGGACTGGGCTCTATCTTGCAGACAAGGGATCACACTAGGGATCTGCACCGCACCCCTGGTTGTGTGCAAGGTCATGGCACCGGGGGCTGGGCTGAAGCCAATGTCCTGCTACACCCTGCAGGCTGTGTGGTGTCGTGCAGTGCCAGCAACTTGTCCCAAAGGAGGCCTTTGCAGGGAAGGACCCCCCGCCTCACACGGCGGCCTCCCAAGGCAGTCTGCTTTTTCCTTAGCCACGGATGCCTGGCAGCAGGGGCTGTCTCCATGATCGGGCTGGAAGCTTCCTGAAGGCAAGACCATCTCCTCCCTCATTTGAGGGATGGATGAGTGGTTTTCACTAGGCCACCTGCCCCCAGGGGTGGAACCGCCGTGTCCAGTGCAGCCAGGGGTTGAAAGGCCCTCTGTGCAAGGCCTGTGGTCCCATGAGCAGTTCGGAAGGAGGACGCAGTTCCTGGTGAACCTGGCCTTGCTGAGAAGAGGGTACGGCTAGGGGCTTCCCAAAGGAGAGACTCACCTCCTTATCCCACCCAGGCTCTCCCGGAGCAGAGGGGCCAGGCCACAGTCAGTGGGGCTGGAGAGAACAGGAACAGGCAGATTGCAGAAGAAAAGAAGCTTCCTTGGTGGCTTCCCCTTTAGGAGGAAGTGGTTAATGAGTGAACAACGCCCCTACCAGGAGAGGCATGAGGCTGGCAGTGAGCTCCCCCCCAGGAAGAATGGCAGGCAGGTCACCCTGTGCACAGGCAGTTGTGGTCCCAGGGCTAGTGCTGCCCCGTTGTCCGGGGTAAGGGGGACCAGAGGGCATTTGGCCACTGCTGGGGCTGCCCTAATTGGATGACCTCGCAGGGAGGCCAGCAGGTGTGCATGGCTCTCCCTCCAGCTTCCTGCAGACGCATCTGCTGTGGCAAGGTCTGGGGGTTAATTGGCTCCTGCCTCACTCCTGGTAACCGATATTTCATTTGCTGCTCGGAGGGGAAGCTGCCCAGAGAATCAATCCAGACAAGGGGCCAGTGATGGGGAGCTGGGCTGCCCTCAGGACCTGCCGCCATGAGGGGGCAGAGGCCAAGGGGAGGTGGCAGAGGCCCATGGGAGGGGGCAGAGGCCAAGGGGAGGTGGCAGAGGCCCATGGGAGGTGGCAGAGGCCCATGGAAGGGGGCAGAGACCCATGGGAGGTGGCAGAGACCCATGGGAGGTGGCAGAGGCCCATGGGAGGTGGCAGAGACCCATGGGAGGGGGTAGAGGCCCTTGGGAGGGGGCTGTGTGCTCCAGGATGTTCAGCCCTCTCGCTCGGTTCTGCCCACCCCAAGATGGCATCCCAAAGCCCCAGAAACCTAGCTTGCCACTGCGGCCAACTATGTTGTTCCCCTGCCCTGGTCCCTCCTGTACTTATTTACCTGGGTGCCCCTCAGAGAAAGCTACAGCAGCTTAGATGCTGCTAATAAGGTTATTTTCACAAGTGAAGAAGGTGTGTTTGAGGAGCGGAATTGGAGGTGTGAGCTCCTGTCTCCTCTCCAGGTAACAAACCCTAAAGTCCTACAAATGAGGTGATAATAAGTTGGAAGTGAAAGGCCCACATGGGAAGGTGGCAGAGGTTACAGAGAGGCAGCAGCTGGGCTAGAGAAGGGACCAGGCAGCACCCCGCTGACCCCAGTTTCCCTGTAGTACCCATGCACCCCAGCTGTCATGGTTGAAAATCGGTCACAGAGCGAGCAACTCCTGTTACACAGCTGGAAAAACTACGGCCCACAGAGGAACCCACGGTGGCTCAGGTTGCTCCAGGACAGCGACAGCAGGACACACAGGAAGTGAAGTCAGAAGACCTGAATGCAAGCTGGGCATGGTGGGTGATTCCAGCTACTTGGGAGACTGAGGCAGGAGGATCATGAGTTCCAAGCCAGCCTGGGCAACTTGGCAAGAGAGTGTCTCAAAATTTTACTTTCTTTTCCTTTTTTCTTTCTTTTCTTTTCTTTTTTCTTTTGTATTTTTGAGACAAGGTCTCACTCTGCTGTTCAGGCTGGCCCTGAGCTCACTTTGTAGCCCAGGCTGCAAAGACCTTCCTGCTTTAGCCTCCGGAGTGCTGGGATTACAGGTATGTGCCACCATGTCCAGCTGTCTCAAAATTTTAAAAAGGGGGGCTAGGGATATAGCTCAGCAGCGTAAGTGCCTGCCTGGCATGCACAATGCCCTGAGTTTAATCCCCCATACTGAAAAAACAAAAACAAACTCAGTGGTAGAACATTTGCCTGGCATGTACAGGGCCTTGGGTTCTGTCCCCAGCACCGCACATGCACACACACAGAGTTTAAGTCTTAAGAATGTTCAGTGTTTCAAGAAAAGACATCTCAGAGCTGGCCACATAGCTCAGTGGACTAAAGGCCTGCTTAGGCAGAGCGCGGCAGCGGGCATTCCGTCTCTGGTGTGCCCCACCGGCCCCGCACCTGGGGCACACTGAGATGGGGATTGAGACTGAGCATGGTGGCACGCGCCTGTAATCCCAGTGCTTGGGAGGCTGAAAACAGGAGGATCACTACGAGTCTGACCTACATAGTGAGACCCTGTAGGCCCTGCAGATGGTGTACAAAATACGTTTTTTTAAAAAAGAAAAAAGACACCTCAGTTCTCTGAGCCTCAGGCTTCCCATCTACAAAATAGGGCTGGGGCTAGACAATGAAATGTTTACTTGAAGGGTGGTACAAGGCTTCAGATGAGGCCATGTTCTGGTCCTGTACATTATGAGGACAAATCCAAGATATTGTTATCATACCCAAGTCTGCTGAGCCCTCTGTCCTAAAGTTCTTTGCACTTGAATGTCTGGGACAAAGATAATCATAGAGAAAATGAAGCCCCTGAGGTTGTTCTCGTACCTTGAGAAGTCCAACGTGAGTGTGGGCCTGGGGCTGGCCTAGGGTGGGGCACCCAGGAAGTGGAGCAAAGACTGAGTTTAAAGTCCTTGCGGGTTCCCCACCTCTGCTCAGTGGCTTTCCCCTTCTCGCTCTGCTCCTGTGTGTGTCCCGTCCTGAAGCCCTGGGCACCCTTCTTGCTCTGCTCCCGGGATGGAGGAGAAGCCACCAGAGACTCCAGGGCCTCACAGGAATGGCGCAGAGAGAGGGAAGGCGTCTCCACCACAGATGAGAGACTGGAGGCTGGACAAGGTTTGGAAAGGTTTTGTAACATGCAGGTGTTACCCCAGAATCTACCCCATGCCCCGTGCTGAGTTGTTGCTGAAGCTGGAGAGAGGGGCAGACCCTAGACACCCACCCGGCTTCCTCTCATCTGGGGAACCCTGGGGCTGGGCTCAGCGTTCGCACCCGGGTCTGCCAACAGCTGAGCAACAAGAGCAGTCTGTGTGACGCATGCTCTGTTCACTTCACGATCATTCACTGAAGGATCAACATATTTGAATGTGTTGTTTCGTTTGCTTCACAACAGTCCACAAGGAAGCTCCCATGGGGGCAGAGGTGAGTTAACTTGCCTGAAGTCACACGGCTAAGCCATCCTGACCAGAGCTCTCCTGACGGTCCCTGCTGTCCTCCAAGAAAGGAAGGACTGATATTCTCTGCTCTGAGCAGCCTGCCCTGTCCAGTCACCCAGCCTCAACCTCACCACTTCCCCATGCCAGCCTGGGGGTGCGGTACCCGGGTCTCCCCAGGCCTGAAGGGTGTCGTCTTGCTGCTGGGATGCCGCCACAGATGGCCGTTGCCCGCAGGCCCCCTCTTGGAATCACAACTGCCCATGCCTGGAAGCTGCCTGCTTGATGTCCTGCCTCCTCCCCAGGGCCTTCTCAGTGACCGACTGATGTCCCAGCCTGGCCTGCCAGCCCCTGCTTAGTCCCCCTCCGCAGTAGTTGCTGCCGCTCTCTGTGTCCTCCCTGCTGATAAACAAAGTGGATTCTTCTGCTTTCATCCCACCTGACCTCTGCGCCAGGCCAGAGCTCAAAGTCTAAGGTGGGGGCTCAGTGCAGGTGGGAGAGCATTTCCACTCTGCGCAGTGACCACCTGGGGTCAGGAGTCCAAGGAAGCAGGCAGTCGGACACCTGCAGCCCTCACAGGGTCTGGGCTTTAGGCTGTCCCATGTGTAGCCACACTACCTGTTTCTGTTTTCTTTTTGATTTATTTTTATTTTTATTTTTTTGGCAGAGCTGGGGATTGAACTCAGGCCCTTGAGCTTGCCAGGCAAGTGCTTATTCAACTGAGCTATCTCCCCAGCCCCGTTTCTGTTTTCTTGAAGCAGAGTTTTGTTATGTAGACCAGGCTGGCCTTGAACTTGCAGCAGTCCTGCTGCCTAAGCCTCCCAAGTGCTAGGATTCCAGGTGTGTAGCACCTCACCTGGAACACCTCTTGTTTCTGTCAAGGAGACAATTCTGCACCCAGCCTGCAGGTCTAGGCTCTACGTCTTGATACTTCTGTTTGTTTGCTTGTTTTGAGGGTCTATGTAGTCCAAGCTAGCCTTGAATTCACTAGGTAGCCCAAGCTGGGCTGCCTCGGCCTCCTTGTGCTGGGATCACAGGCATGTGGCACCCCATCTGGCTTGGGTCTTGACACTCTTATTGGGCCATTCCAGAGCAGCCTCCCCTTATCCATACCCTGGTGGGGGGCCAGGAGTCGTGTGTGCATGTGTCCCACTGAGGTGAGCCTCAGGCCAGGCCTCCTGGCGCAGTGAGCGCCACTGACTCGCCCATGAACCGCAGCTTCTGAGGGCCCAGGAAGGCCCCCTCACCTCCTGGCCTTTAGAGCTCAGCTGCAGGCAGGTCCCTCCCAGTAGCCAGCTGTCCCCTATTGTTCAGTTAGTACTTAATTTCTCATCTAGACGTGAGTGTGGTGTGGTGAGCTGGGGGTGTCTGTTGTCACCACATCCTTTACTGTGAATGAATGAGAACACCCATTGCCACCACCGAATGTCTGCAAGATGCTATGCACGCATGACATCCAGTCTGTGCAAGAAACTGGACAGTGTTTTCCTCTTATAACTTCCGAAACAAGCCACCTGCCTGGGTGCTGCCGCCCAGGGCTTCTCACTGCCTCCAGAGCGAGCCAGGGCAGACGCACGTGAAGTGGCAGGCCCGCAGGCAGAAGTGGGCCCTACACCCTCCGCCGCACGCAGGTCTTCGTTCAGAGGCCCGGCGTCCGAGAGAGGAGCCCCGCTGGGGTGGAAGCCCGCCCGCTGCCAACTCTTTCCCTGCTACTCGCTCGGGATCCTAGCCTGGCCCTGTCCAAGCCAGCGCGCTCTCCAG
Source organism: Tympanoctomys barrerae (assembly GCA_002564285.1). NCBI lineage: Eukaryota > Metazoa > Chordata > Mammalia > Rodentia > Octodontidae > Tympanoctomys > Tympanoctomys barrerae. The sequence continues at coordinate 1,354 of NDGN011363062.1, read as the reverse complement.
AGCTCCGAGGTCAGGGAGAAGTTCGGGCCATCTGGCGGGTTTGCTGGGTTTGGGTCCCCATCTAGGGTGGGGACAGGACGGGTGGGGGCGACTCTGGTCCAGACCCGACTCGCAAACAGAGAGCCGCTCGGTCCGGGGCTGCCGCGCTGTGCCGGCCTGGCCCACGACTTGGGCACTGCTTCGCCTCCGCCCCGCCATCCCCCGCTGCAGGTCTGCACGAGAGCGCACCCCGCGGGGAGACCAGCAGCTTGCCACTGCCAGCGCGCCCACAGAGAAGCCCAGACAGCGCCCGAGCCCGCCCTACTTGCGCCGACACCCGCGCAGGCCGGGAGGAGCTGGTCAGAGAGCCCCGGAGCACTCCAGCGTGGCCACGCCCACAGCGCTCCCTCAGTGCGCACGCGCACTTACAGCCCTTGGGCTGCAGCCAATCCGCGCCTCGGATGGCGACCAATAGGGCTCGCGCGCGGGAGGAGCGCTGAGTTTGAACGCGCGTCCCGGCGCGGGTGGCGCAGGACGCGCGCTTCCGGGCCCAAGACTACGAGCCAGCGGCGACCCCCAACACCGGAGTTGGGACTGACGGAGGGTGAGTTGTTCCCGCGGGTCCCCGACGCGCGCCCGGAGCCTGCGTCCTTTCAGGCGGACCCTGAGCCCTCGGGCTGGCTTTGGGGCCTGGAGCCGGGCGGGAGGCCCGGAGCGTCTTCGAGGCGGCGGGGACCTCGGCGTGGGCGCTGTGAAGGGCTGCCCGCGCGCCTGCGGTGAACCGGCCCTGCTGGCCACCGGCGTCGGCGGTCCTGGGCCTCCTGGAAGCTGGCCCGGAGGCCGGATGGTGCTGGGCAGCGGGACAGGAGGCCAGGGCTCCTGGACACCACGACCGAAGCTGGCGCCCCGCAGAGCCTCTCCCTCTCCGCATCCCCACAGCCTAGCCTGTGACCCTGAGTGTGGGAAGGAATGAAAGCCGTGGAACAAAACCTGGCCTCAGTTACGGCTAGGACTTTTCTGTTGGCTCTGAGGCTTGAGGGTAGTGACATGGAAAAGAAAGCCAGCGAACTTAGGTTTTTATGAAAGATGCTTCTCTGCCATCGTTGGGGATTGTAGGTCATGTAATTTTTATGAGTAGCTAATTTTCCCCGGGGGAGGGGCCAGGGGAGCATACCTGTAATCCCAGCACTAGGGAGGCTGAGGTAGGAGGACTGTTGCAAGTTCGAGGCCAGCCTGAGCTACAAAGTAAGCTCAAGGCCAGCTGTATGGCAAGACGCTGACTCAAAACAGATAAAAGGGCCGGGGAGATGGATCAGTGGAATAAGCACTTCCCTGGCAAGTGTAAGGGCCTGAGTTCAATCCCCGGTTCTGCAAA
>NDGN011363043.1:0-45602 GCA_002564285.1 Tympanoctomys barrerae | reverse complement strand
CATAGCAGTCTAAGTCCCAAATCTAGGTTTAATTCTTTGTATACATTTTTCTTGAATTTTGCTTAAAAAACAAATTTTGCTTATAATGCTCTTTAGAATGTCTCCTACTTCATAAACACTAGAAATGGAAATTATGCTGAATAATTCTTATGAATTCTCTTTTCCTTCTCTTTTGTTTTTGGAATATTTTGAACAGTGTGAAGAAAACACAAACCTTCAGGATACTACCCGCTACCTCAAACTTCCCTTCTCCAAGGGCATTTTCCTTGGGAATAATAATCAAGCCATGAAGGCCACAAAGGAGTCTTTCTGGATAACGTCTTTTCTCTGTTCTACAAAACTCACACAAAACGGTAACATACAATACTGTCTTCCTTGAAAGGTTTTATACCTAAGGGCATGTGTGAATTTTGGTAGACATACTCAGTGAATACTAAAGTCATATTTAAGAACTTTGCTTTAGAAATATTATTAACCCTCCTGTTTAAGATGTTCAATAAAATGAAGAAAAAAAAGATGTTCAGTAAAATGGAAACAGTAGTGACCTAATACCCTGTTGAATGAATAAAATTTAAGAACTTTAAGGTTATTTCAGCATTCAGAATCAAGTACACAACTCCTCAAATAGACCATTAAAACATAGCTTTGATTTTTTTAAGACAAACAATACCACCACTTTAATCTCCTGTTTTATAGTTCCATAAACAGTGCTAATTGCAGGCTTTTGAGTAAAGCCTGTTTTTTGTTTAATTAGATGGATATTGCTTTTGTACTCTAGAATTATTTTTTATGTCAATGACTGTTTAGCAAGTTATGATTAATAAAGCAAGTTCTTCTTGGCAAGTTCTTAGTAAAAACACTGCCTGTAATGAAAGAAATAAACAATTTTGAGTTTTTTCATGCCATATAAGGCTTTTGGCTAGCATCTGGAATGTTATATATTTAATAAATCAGAAACATTATGTTGAGAATCACTGCATAACAAAGCATTGTTTTCGCCTGTGCCTAAACATTTATATGTGTTATTAATTCTTTTGAGTCATGAAATAACGTTGTTAGAAACATGTGTCTTCTCTTAGAACACAGTATCAAAATGGAAGCAAACTACAGCATCATAACACTGACAATTTTAAAAATTCCTCTCAATTGCAGCATGCTATCCTAATCTGATTACATAGGACACCAAGTTATTTTAACTTAGCCTAGCCTTCATCAGTATTCAGTGGTTAATTATGTAAATAAAGCCTCCACTGATATCATGATTGTAAGTCTTTTATCAAACCTCAGGTCTTTGTTACAGGGCCGCTCTATCCCAGTAGAGGTTATGAAGAGAACGAAATCAACCTGTTCCTGACACCATAGATAGAATTTGCATTCATCTTATGTGGATTAGTTATGTGTCTATTACAGAGCTTATGTTCACATTTGACTGAATTCCCCCAAAAGAATATTCCAGGGATATATAAGTTAGCTTTTCCTACTATAATAATTCATACAGTTACTGGCTTTAAAGAACACAAATGTGTTACCCGATACCCCTGGAAGTTAAAGGTCTGAAATGAGTTTCACCAGGCCAAAATCAAGGTGCTGTCAGGGCTGCATTCCTGCTGGAGGCTGTAGGGGAGATCCCTTGGTTTATCTTGTGGAGCTTCTGAGGGCTGCCTGCATATCTTGGCACATGGCTCCTTCCTCCATCTTCAAAAGCCCAGTGTCTTCAGGTCTCTCTAACTGTGATTCTGTTCCATGTTTTAAGAAATGGGATGATTACATTTGGTGAGAAAAACCTAGTAGAATTTCCCTATTGAAAGATCTTTAAAATAAAAATAAAAGATCTTTAATCATATCTGTAAGATCTTTTTCTCATTTATGATAAGTACACTCATATTAACATCTTCTATTAGGGTAAGAACATCTTGTGGGCCATTACTCTGCCTACCACACAGGTAAACCTAACATAGGTTCATTGCTATCATAATATTTGGCCCTGCTCCCATTTGTTCTAGTTCTGGGGTTAGACTATTAAAGAGAATTATATATATAAAGTAGAGGAACCCAAACTCTGAATTTAGATGTTCCTACTTTATAAAAGCAGAGAATGGGGGCTGGGGATATTAGCTCAGTGAAATAAGCACTTGCCTAGCAAGGGCAAGGTCCCGAGTTCAATCTCCGGTTCCTTAAAAAAAAAAAAATCCAGAGAATATTTTCAGGTAAAAATGGAAAATAAACTATTCATGAAGTCATTGTGTTAAACATCTCACTATACGGAAGGCGGAATGAGAATTCTATGCAATATCGGGCTCAATTTTGGTGGCTGAGAGATGTTTCATTATCATTTTAATTTTGATTAACCTTGTCAATGTAAGACAGCTCAAAATGATCCAGGAAATGAATAGCATGTTTCAAGAGATGAGAAAGGGGAAAGAAGTCAGCTGAGTTTTCTGAAATTTCCATATTAGACACACATTTCTGTGTAAAAATAATCCAGTTTTAAATTGAAATTAAATTGATCTATGTTCATTTTACTTGAATGTGGAAACACACAAATCCTATTTCCACTAAAGTGAACGCCTACCAAGTGTTGTGGTCTCTAGTAGCGGTTTCCCAGGGCAGCTTTGCATGTCGGGATTCCTGAAGTGTGTCTGTCTGCATTCTCTTTCTGTTACCTAGCATTGTAACCATAAGTGTACCCAGCGTAGAGCACCTACTGGATATCTGTGAGTGTCAGAGTAAGTAGAAAGCTTGACATCCTGAAGGATCAGCACCCTGTTACCTGCATATTCATAACTAGGGACATATTATGTACCGAATAAATGCTTCTTGAACAGAATTCAAAGGATTCATATTTTTAGTGGCAGGTCACAGCTCCTAATTTGCAGCTAGCATATCTTTGGTTGACTAAACCAATCTTAGCAGATGACACTTTTGCCTTAATGCTGAGTACTTTGCACAGATGATTAACTGCGTCCAGACAGACATAACTGTGCTGCTCTTCCATTTGCATCCTTATGGGCAGTCCTGAGATTCTTTAGCCTTTTTCCCACAGGAAACATGAGCAGTCCCTTCCCATGGGGTCATCTGGACCACTGGATCCATTCCTCAGCTCTGCTCTTGAGGTTCCTCTTCATGGTTCCCTCCTATTGCCCCTGAGGATGCCACTTCCTGGCCAGCAGAGACTGCCTCCAGGCTTCTCCCATTGGGCAGGAGCTGGGGTGTTCCTGAAGCTGCCTCTCTCTAGGGGAGGGGGAGAGCACCAGGGAAAGGAGTGAGAGCAGGGAAGGGGTAGGCAGAAGTTGAGGGGACAGGCATGAGGATTTCACAAAGAAAATGCCCAAGGCTAGATGGGGAAGAACAGAAAGGAGGAAGCAGACTCAGAGAGCAATGGAGCATGACCCCTGTGCTCTTAAGCCCACTCTGGAGAACCCTGATACTCCAAAGATAACCTGTCAGTTTCCACAAGGTTTTGGTCATACCCAAAATATCTCAATCAGATGTCAATATTAAACATTTTCAGAGTTTCGTTTGTGTTCTTTTTTGTTATGAAAACATAAGCCTATATGTAAAAATCAGTTTTTAGAATTTTTCTTCATTTTCCTGTTCTAAATCCTGCTTTTCATCTTACCTCTGTTGTAGAGAACATTCCTACTTAGTACAAGCTCAGTGTCTCTTATCTGAAATGCTTAGAACCAGAATGTTCCAGATATTGGGGTCTTCGGGATTTTGGAACATTTGCCTGTTACGTAAGATACCTTGTGGGTAAGGCCCAAGATTAAACCAAAATCAGTTTAGGTTTCATTGTAAGCTTCATGTGTGTCACCTGAAGATAATTTTTAAGTTTATTTTGAGTCTGCCTGCTGCTTGGGTACGGTCTGCCCCATGAGGTCAGCATGGATTTCCCACTTGTGACATTCCATCGGTGCGTACAGGCTTAGATTTTAGAACATTTGGATTTTCAGATTAGAAATACTTAATTGAACCAAATTTCCTACCATTAAGACCTTCGTGAAGTTTATCTCTTGAATCTGGCTTTGATGCAGATTCCGTCTCTTTCCTCTTCAGAGTCTTAATACTTTTTCCTATTTCTATTCACTCCATCTTTTCCTTCTCATCTTGGAACTGCTTCCTTGATGATGTGGAGTTTGGGAGTTTTTATTTCTTTGTTGATGTTTCTGTCTCTCAAAAAGACTCATTTGGGTTTCCTCAGAGACAAGCTCTTTGAAGTGAATGCCTCACAGTTCAGTCTGAAAACTCCCTCTGGACCTCTGAGCCCTGAGCTGCCCCGCCAGTTCTCTGTGTATCCTCAGCGTACCTCGTTAGCTCATTCTGCCTTCACTGGCATCCATGGTCCCCAGTTACCATCACCCAGTGCCCTCTGAGAGTAATGAAGCTGAGACACCATCTCCTCAAGGCTTTCTAAATCTGCCCCAGAAAGATGAAGGAAGAGCTCCTTTTCTCCCCAGGTGGAGAGGTTCCTAGAGGACCTATGGGGCTTAGCGGCCCCATGGCGAGCTTCAAAGAGGAAATTGAAGAGCTGGGTCCTTTGCTTTCTGGACTCTGGGAAGGAAGCTGAATTATAAAGTCTAGAACTAGCACTCTCAGGTCCAAGCCTTCTCTAGATGATCTGCCAAAGCACTTGTTAAGTTGTCCAGAGATAGCCAGTCACAAGTGGCTCTGTAGATGTAGAATAATCCATTGGGGTTTAGGCTTTGTAATGTGAAGTTTAAAGAAAATCAGTTACTTGGCTGGCAGACTTCAGAAGAGACTTAGTTTAAAGAAAAGTAGTGACTCCGCATTTCTGAATTCCTGGAAGCCTAGAGGCAGGGGGAGTTGTTAACTAAGACATTCATACCTACAAAGTTTCTTTGCTTAGGGTTAAAAGTTCTTAGCTCTTTTTCCTTTTTCCTGTGTTTGCTTTTTTACATTTCTAAGCATAACTGGCTGTATAGTTTGAATTAGTTCCGAACTTGGTGTATGTGCTATTTGCTTTGTCGCCAGCAGCTGCCACTTGTAGGACCTGTCCCTTACTGGCTGCCTGCTTAGAAGCTAAATAGCTGTCCTGCCTTTTAAATAATGAATGGCCAGGAGAGGGGAACAATGTGCTGAAGACTTCAGCTCTCACCAGTAGAACACACACACACACACACACACACACACACACACCAGGAACTGTTGTCTATAACAGCAATTAATCTTCCTTTTCTGTTTGTAAAGGTGATATGCTTGATCTTTTGAAATGGAGAACCCACCCAGACAAGATCACAGGCTGTCTTTCTAAATTAAAAGAAATCGATGGCTCAGAGATAGTAAAGGTATCTATACTATTTCACTGTCCTTCTTGGAAACGCACAATAAGGAACACGGGAGGGAAGGACAAATAATATTTTATTTATTCATCTACTGCTTCTTTATTTAACAGTTTCTACAAGATACACTGGATACTTTATTTGGAATTTTAGATGAAAATTCCCAAAAATATGGATCTAAAGTTTTTGATTCTTTGGTAAGTTCAAATTCACTTAATTCTAACAGTTTTATCTCAATCTTGATTTTCACGTGGCTGTTTTGGCAATATGCACTCAATAATACAAGAATTTATTTCTTAAAGTCTCAGTTTGTATGCAGTTTTATAAAGCTCAATTTCCTTTTTAGGTTCACATAATAAATTTGCTGCAAGATAGCAAATTTCATCATTTTAAACCTGTAATGGACACTTACATTGAGAGTCATTTTGCTGGGGCACTTGCATACAGGTAAGGTCCTTCAGCTTGGAGCTGGTTAAGAGCAGGATCTTCTGAGCTTTTCTAGGCAACTTACTTTGATTAAAGGCAGAAACATTCTATTCTTGAGACCTGAAATATAAAAGCTTTTTCTATCTCTCTTTCACTTGGTATTCTTTGGCCTGAAATGTCTAGTTCTTAATCTGTTTGTTCGGTTTCCAAGGGGCCATTTAATTCACATACTCCTTCATTACCTTTGTTTTTTGTGGCCAGCTCAGCCCACCCTGGGGGTGGGGTTGGCACAATATGTGGTGCCGGGGATCAAACCACGGTCCCTGCACTTGCCTATGCAGGTTCTTTAGACTGCTGAGCTTTCTCACCAGCCCCACCATATATAGTTTGAAGAAAAATAAAAAATAGGAAACAACCTTTGCTTTCCTACTTATTCAGTCCTTTATCATCCAGTGTAGTATTTCCTGAGTGCCACACTGCATGCCCGGCTTTGTGCTGCCAACGTGAAGATTTTATCTCTAGCCTCAAGCAAGTTATTCCTAGGACTCTCCCAGCCGTAGTAGCTGCCATTTTAACTGCTCCTCCTTCCTCCTGCTTAGATTGTATACTTCAGGCTGGGAGTGAATAAATAATGTGGAGCTTCAGCTGTTGCCTGCGGCCAGGCAGCCTCCTTGATGTTTGCCGGAAGGTTGCAGCTTTTCTCTTTTAGTCCTGCAAGTAACATCCTTCCAGTCTTTTGCTCCGCTTAAATGCAGTCCTGCTATGCGCCTGATGTCCTGCCTGCCCATCCCGGGGCCAGCACTGCTGTTGGGCCCACTTCTCCCTTTAGAGTTCAAGTGGCACCCAGGGGACAGATGCATAGAGTCATTGTTCTCAGAGGTGGGATGAAGGCTTAAAAGCAGATTTCTTCCTCTTTTTCCCACCATGCATGTGACATATAAAGGATGGTAGTTATGGAATTTTAGATCAACTCAAATACCCCTGACCATGGCATGTTAATATTTATATTTCCAACATTGAAATGAATGAAGGCATTTTTGTAAGTCTTGACCCTCCATCAGCATGAGGTCTTGCTGAAGGTGAAGTGTCACAGCACAAATAGTTTGAAATTCTGTCCTGTTCAATCTAATAATTTTGATCCTGGTGTGAGGATGTCACTGCCTCCAGCTGAAATAGTCTTTGGAAGCTGGAGGGCATGAGTATAATTTCTCATGTTTCTGGTTGGCCAGGAAAGCAGGCTAATCCACCCTAACAAGAGATATATAACTTCTGTGGAGTTTTCTCAAGCTGTGGGTTGTCAAAAAAAAAAAAAAACCAAAAAAAAACCCTGATATATTGTCTTAAAGATGCTTGGCCTAGGAGCACCTACCTGCTCACACATACAGGTGTTCTTCATTGTCAAGAGACAGAAACTGCTGTGTAATCTTCTCACTAAGATGGCACTGGCAGTGAAGAAGCAAAAGCCAAAGCAAAGTCTTCGAAGGCCAAGGAGATAGTGCTGAAAAGCATCCACTTCCACAAGAAAAAGATGTATGCCTCACCCACCTCCCAGCCATCCAAAACACTGTGGCAGTAGTGGCAGTCCAGATACTTCCTGAAGAGTGGCTCAGGGCAACACAGTTGGTATTGATCTCCTCCTAACTACTAAATCTGCCCTTAAGAAGGGCAGAACATGACACACTTGTGTTCACTGTGGAGATCAAGGCCAGCAAGCACCAGATCAGACAGACAATGCAAGGCTTGGTGACACTGATGTGATAAAGGTCACTGACCAGTCAGGCATGATGGAGAGAAGCCATTTTACTGGCTACTTATAATGATGTCTTTGACGTTGCCACAAAATTGGGATCCTCTCTCTTCCTAACTCTAAATGCATGTCTTGTTTTTACCCTTAAAAAAAAAATTTACTGTGTGAACTTTTTCCTAGAAACTAAGACCTGATCAGAATTCAGAGTAGCAAGGATGTAATCTGAAGAGTTATAGATTATTTTTTAACTTTGTTTCTTAAAAGAAAATACTCTTAAGGAAATACTCCTTTGAAAGTATGTTTTGGACATAAACCTTTGTTTGTCTTGTGGGTCAGAGAATGATCCATAGAGTTGTGACCTAGAGTGGGGAAGTATTGCCCACAGCTCCCTAATCCACCTTGTGTCGGCTGCTGACAGCTAATTCATCTAGCTGTCTACGTGGTCAGTGGGCAAGAAGTTCCAAGTAGCAGTCGTCCAGGGTTTACCATAACAGTCCTACTTCCAGGCACCTCCTTTTCTCTGGTATCTGTGGTTGGGGGGCTCACTTGGAGGTACTGGCAGCACAGGAAGGCCAGTGGAATACGTCCAAATTGTGGGAAATCTCGATGTGAGGCAGTGTTGTTTAAGCTTTAAAGAAGGTAGTGTTGATCTGCAGGCTTAATAAAATTATTAGGCAACAAATTGACAGGGAGGTATGAGAACTTATGGGAAATGAAACTTCTTCATGACATGCATGCATCGGATTGGCTGGCATTTAATTGAGAAGGAGGCCAGTTCTTCATTCTGCACATTTGCCCTGTATTTTAGAGACCTCATCAAGGTGCTAAAGTGGTACGTGGACAGGATCACGGAAGCAGAACGGCAGGAGCATATCCAGGAGGTGCTGAAGGTAATAACGTGCTGCTAAAAACAGATCACATCGTCTAACAAAGCCATTGCACAGCACTGCAGAAACAAAATTGGTTTCTTCTACACAGTAATTGGTGATGATGTATTATTGACATTCAGTTCAGGGATCTTTGTCAGTTTGTGGGGATTTCAAGGGGCTGTGTTAGCTTGGTCTGTTGGACCTTGGCAGGAATGAAGCTTTGCTCCTCTGGGCAGCAGGACACTTGAAGTGGTAGCCAGGACTGGCAAGAGAAAGAGTCTCAGAGAGAAGACAGCAGCTGGGCGGTTACACTTAGGAGTCCCAGCTCTTGCTTCTAGCCACCCACCTTGGGAACTGTTTACCTTACATTTTAAGAGAGAATATGCTAGCTTAGCAGGGCTCCCAAAGAGGGTACCTGAGATTTCCTGGGTTTCAAGGCTCAACACTGCCCATGTCTCTGGGCCCCCCTGTGCTGAGATGTATGTGGAGATCGCAGTGCCTGAGTTGCAGACACATTGGGGGCAATACACATTCTTCAAGGGATTATCCTGCCCAGCCCCGGGAGTCTCCTGACTCCCACTGAATCCCATTCTCTGTGGTATCTGTAAATAAAAATAATGCATATATTTGCTCTGCTTGAAGGTTAAGTGCTATGTCAAGATTACCTACCAGATCACTCTCTGAAAAAGTTACCTGTTGACTAAACTGAAAAAGCCACTATGGATCAAAACTGTGCTATGACTCTTCAGAATTATAAAGAACTTTAAAATATTTTATACATTTTTCATAAGACATCAGAGAAAAATGATTCTCCTCCCTGCAAGTAAATACCACTCAAAAATCTCTCAGGATTCTAGTGTTTAAATCAATAATTTAAAAGTCTAATATTATGCCATAGTTTCGTGTTGTCACTGTTACATAAATACCCTTGGCCTGTTTTGAAGGTAACTTTTTAACTTTTTTGTTTTAAGGCCCAGGAATACATTTTTAAGTATATAGTTCAATCCCGAAGGCTATTTTCTCTCGCCACTGGTGGACAAAATGAAGAGGAATTTCGCTGCTGCATCCAGGAGCTCCTTATGTCTGTCCGTTTCTTTCTTTCACAAGAGAGCAAAGGGTCTGGAGCGTTATCTCAGTCACAGGTAATGTTTCTTCGCCTCTGCTGAAATAGAGGAAAACTAAGAATGCAGCTTGTTTCTGCACAGCAGAAGTAAATCCTTTCTCCATCCGACATCCAGGGTTCCAGGTTATAGCTTACCCATCATTACCAGCAGCTGTAAAACCCCTCAGCTCTGAGCAGAAGTGGGCTGGTTGCCTTTCCGCAGACCCCTTTCACTGTGGAGAGGCTGCCAGCACGTGTCCACCCCGTGTCTAGTTACCAGAATGCCTTCTCATGGCCCGACACTGTCCCTGTCAGCCTCAAAGATGAGAGCCCCTGGAGCCAGTCTGTGGCAGTGCTTTCTGCAAGCTTCACACTGCATTTTAATCTGCCAGCTTTGAGAATCGTGAGGCTGGACTCCACTGAACTGCATGTTGCTTTTTATTTAACTTGACCATAATTGTCTGGGACTGAGCTTATAAGACCAATGCTGAGCTCGTGCTGCCCAATTCTATTACCAGGGGTGAGCTAACTTTTGTTCTGTTTGTTTTGTTTTTTAAAAAAAAACAAGTTCCGCTTACTTTTCAAATAGCATGGCCTTGAATATGTTCTGAGAGGTAATTCTGGCTGTCTTTCCCTACATTTTTAATTCTTCTTGTATGCTTTTAATTCTAGTGACTTGGTTAAAAATTTGTCAAATGCCTTGGTTCCACAAACAAAACAAAACAAAAATGTCAAATGGAGAAGCAATCTCTCACCATTCTTTGGAGACTTGAGACTTACAGTTGTTGAGAATTAGGACATAGGAATGAGAGATTAGGCTAAATGTTGTTATAGAATTTGGTGTCACATGGAAATTTGAATGCATAACGTATAATTGCAAAACACCAGAAATCTACCAGCCCCCTGAAAACAGTGCTGTACCTTTTCCAGATGGTTAGAGGAATAGTCTTGTCCTGTTCGTGTTTACAGATGTAGGTTCATTTTACACTTGGACAAGGGTATAAGCCAGGCCGTTTTAAATGTGCTTTTGACCTTGTCAGGAGTATAATCACTGTACTTGAAGAACATGCCAGAGATATCAATGTCAAATCACCCTCTAGCCAAGTCCTACTTACAGCACTTGATGTAGAAGAATTACTCCACCGGCTAACCATGTGTTCCTTTAGAGCCCTTACATGTTTGCTGTTTCTACAAAGCTGATTCATAATTTGAGTTTTCATCCTGAGATTTTTTTTTCTAGTTCCTGAGGCAAAATTTACCAAATTTGTACCTGAAAAATATTTTGTCACTTCATAGATATTCAAGAGATTCTTTTCTCCTTTAAAGCTACAAAAAAAAAAAAAATGTCTTCTACCGTACATGTGTTTCCACCGAATCCTCGTAGTCCCTCTGAGGTGACTTGGACCATCGTGGCGTTGCAGAATAGAGCAGTTCTGCTTTTATTTCTCAGCATACCAATTTCTACTGCTCTGGTTCTGAACATTCTATTCCACCATCAAGTTTAAAAGCAACTTTAGCGTCATAAAGAATCATACTTGATTTTTCTTACCCAGAGCTTATAATTGAGATAATCTATTTTAAAATATGTAGTTTCTAAATATCTTCATCAATTCTACTGAACTCATTCTTTATTATTTTGTGAAGTTTCATATAAATTTGATATGATTCTATTTTTTAGTTTGTTGCTAAAAAAAGTTCATGTAAAATGATAGAGTAGCTAGTTATTTTAAATTAAGTAGTGAGAGCGTAGCCCCTTTCTGTTTTAGGGAGGAAGGGGCTTGACATGTCAGGCATCCTAGTGCTAGGTTCCCTTCCGACCTCACACCTCTTTTCAGAAAAGCAGAGTGACACTAATTTGACTGATCCACGTGTTCAGTCTCTATATTGCTGTTAACAAGTGACTGTAAGTCAGTGGTTTTGTATAGTGCGCACATGTTAGGTCACAGTGCAGAAGGTCAGAAGACTGACTGGACAGGCTTCCTTGAGTTCATTACAGAGGATTTCCCAAAACCAAAACCAGGGTATAGGCTTTGATATCTCATCTAGAGCCTCTGGAGACGAATATTTTTTCAAGATTTGCAGGCTGTTGGCAGAAACCTGTTTGCTAGTAAGATTGAGGTCCCCATTGTCTTAGTGACTGTCAGCTAAGGCTGGATCGAAGGCAGATGCTGTTGGCTTCTGGAAGCCACCTCATTCCTTGGCGTGTGTCCCCTCCATCTTCAAAGCTGGCAACAGTACGTCGAGTCCTTCTCAGACTTTGAATCCTTGCAGCTACTTTTGTTACCAGCTGGTCTTTAAAACTATTTAAAACATCTTGATTAGTTTAGACCTGCCTATATAATCTGCATATTTTAAAGTCAACTCCTTAGTAACCTTTGTTCCATCTATGTAATCCCTTTTTCCATAAACATAATGCAATCACGTGAATACCAGGAACAAAGCTATGGGGTCATCTTAGAACTGTGCTACCATATCCAGAGCCTGGGACATCCACTAGCCCAGGTATTCCTGTGAGGCTTGATTATACACAGAAACCCAGTGTCTTTGCTCCCATTTGTCTTCCCGATATGGGCTACAGCTCAGAGAAAGTCCCGCTTCCCACCTGCCTCAGTGGATAGCTGCCTTGTGGGTCTGCCCATAGCAGTCCAATAAGGCATTCATTGAGTCCTCCTGGCCTGAACTAAGCTTGGCAGTGACACTGTCCCACTTAGCCCTGTCCAGGACAGGGTCGGGCCAGATGTAGCTCATATGGTAGTGGTTTGTAGTGTCCAGTCCATGGACAGACCATTGTACCAGGTTCCCTGGAAAATAAAATTAATGGCAGAGGAATAAAGACCCAAGACTTCATTATCAGTTGCTAATAATTATTTTGCCTGTTAATCATGATTATCAGGAAGGTCAAAACTAAATAGCATGTTTATTTCTATTTGCAATAAGAACTCTTAACTTGCCCTAGTTGCAAATATTTTTCAGTCCTTGTCATAAATGTCTACTTATCCTTTTAAATAGCCTTATTATATATGTATCTTAATGGAAGGCACATTCAGATACTTTTTTGAAGCAAAAAGATATAAATAAAAAACTAAGGGATAAATTAAGGGATGCCTGAGGGAAATCAACATATTTGACTTCACAATAAGAAAACTACATTTTGTTTTATTCATTTTATTTTACTTTATTTCTGTGACTCAGCACTTTGCAGAGTACAGTGAAGGTTACATAAATATAGTCTCAACTGAATACCAGGCTAATACAGTCTCTAACAGAATACCAGGTTATTAATTTTAAGTATATTCAAGTGAATCTATTATTTTGAAGAGGCAAAGAGCGTAACTGTTGACAAGAAGCACCTTAAGCATTTTGTAGCTGTCACACTCTGGGTCTTCTGGGTATTTTTGCTGTACCTGTCTAGGTAATATGAAAATCCTTGAATTGGAATTTGGTTCCATGTTGGAATCAACAGCACCTGCCATTTGTCCTGCTTTCTCAGGGTGTCAGGCAGCCATTCCAACCTGGGCATCTGGGTTGGGAATTGGATTTAGCATCTGTTTGTTTTCCATTAAAAAAAAAAAATGATGATGATGATGATGGGCTGGGAATGTAGCTCAATGCAACAGGCCATACCCAACAAAAATAAATAGGGCTGGAGATGTAGCTCAGCAGTATAAGTGACTTCCTGGCAAGCACAAGGTCTGAAGTTCGATCCCTGGTACCAAATAAATAAGTAAATAAATAGGGAAGAAAAGGTTAACAGATTTCTTTCTTTATATAATTTTTTTTTTTTTTTGAGCCTTTCCTTACATTTCTTGGTTTACATCAGTTCTTGAAGCAATGTTAGGGGTTGTTCCAGTCAGACAAAATCCCAGGAGCCCCGAATGCCTTTCCAGAGCCACAGCACTGATTGGGAGCGAAGCAGGTAGCGTGCGTGACCTAGGCCTTGTGTTGCCACGTGAGGTGCTTTCTCTTCAGTCACAAATTGAGCGCTTCAGGGAATTAATGTGTTTGGTTTCTTAAAGATGAAAGCTCTTTAAGTGAGCACCTCACAAAAATTTTTCCAAAAGGAAGCAAGTCTGAGTGACCACCGAACAAGTCTTGGTTGAGTGTTCTTTCTGTTCATTCAGGCTGCAATTAGCTGATTCTGTAGGGTTTTACCATCCATGTTTCTAATGTCAATGATTTTTTCATTGGTTCCAGTTATCATTATGTTGTTCCTTTGTAGATTTCTGAAAGCTTTCTTGTTCTGCCATACACTTTTTGTTTTAAAAATTGTGCCCTTTTTAACTTTAGTTAACAGGTACACTTACATTTCTTTGTCTTACATTTTTAAAAAACTCATCACAGTTCATACACTCACTAGCATCTTACAGTTTATTTTTCATGACATACCTGGAGTTGATTTCAGTTTCTTCTCCCTTCTCAGGCTGTGTTTCTGAGCTCCTTCCCAGCCGTGTACTCAGAACTGCTGAAGCTCTTTGATGTCCGGGAAGTGGCCAATTTGGTGCAGGACACTCTGGGCAGCCTGCCAACCTTCATGCATGTAGACGAGTCCCTGCAGGCCATTAAGCTGCAGTGCATTGGCAAAACTGTGGAAAGCCAGCTCTACACCAACCCAGGTAGGCTGGAGCGTCTCTTGGAGAAAGTACTGGTGTCTCCAGAAAGGCATGTTGCTTACATCCTGTAGGCATGCTCAGCTGAATGATTAAAAGCAAAAAGCTGGAAAGTTCTTTCTCAAGAGCAGTGTGATTTGGTTGCTGAACATATTTAATAGTCAGATGTGAAGGGGTGGCTATTAAAATGCCATTTCTCCAATGAGTGAGCCAGGAATAGTGGAACATAGTTGCAGTCTCAGCTACTTAAGAAGTTGCAGCTAAAGGATTGCTGGAGTGCAGGGGTTCAAGACCCATATGGGGAACTTAGTGAGACCCCATCACAACAACCACAAAAAAGAACTGAGGCAGAGTGATGACAGCTAATGATTAAAATATGTGTTCTAATCATAGCTGGTGGAAGTGTAGGACATGCTTTTTTTTTTACTATTTTTTAAAATATTCAATAAAAATTTTGCATTTTGCTTCACAGATTTCTGAGATACCTGATAATGTCCTTGTTTGTCTCTTGTTTTTCAGTTTTTTGGTTTGGTTTTAGTTTGAGTCTTTTTGTACCAAGAATAGAACTCAGGACCTTGTGCTTGCCAGGCAGGCACTTGTACTGTTGAGCTATGTCCCTGGCCATTGTTTTTCAGTTTTTGATTGACTTGTGTTCTGAAGTATACAGAAGCTTTGTGTACTGTCACTTTTTGTTTTATACCTAAAGTAATTAGTTACTAAATTGGTTGTGTCATATCTGTTATTAAGCCCAGTGCTTCTTGATTTCTTCTGTTTTATTCAGAAGAAAATAGTAAAGTATCCACTTCATATTGCCTAAAACTTAAAAAATTTCCATCAGCCTCACCAAATGTAAACATTTTTTAAATAGATTCTGCTAAGGATTATTTTGCCATATGAATGTGTGTATATATAAGTATATAACTTTTTTATTTATCTACTCATTCGTGTAGGACTTCAAACGTACTAATGTACTTTTGAAACATAAAACATTTTAAACTACACAGAAATAGAGCATGACTAATCCATTAACAAATTTTAACATTATCAGGTATTGCTTTAGACTTTTATTAGGAAGTTCACATCTACTCTTACTTTCTCTTTGGAAATTTCCAGAATGTCAGAGATTCCTGTTTCTTTATTTTATACCTTTATTCCATAATATAAAAATGGATTTTGACTTTTCATTTTTCCAAATTGTCCTCTTTTTTGTA
The DNA here is from genome assembly GCA_002564285.1 of Tympanoctomys barrerae. Lineage (NCBI taxonomy): Eukaryota > Metazoa > Chordata > Mammalia > Rodentia > Octodontidae > Tympanoctomys > Tympanoctomys barrerae. The sequence goes on along the minus strand of NDGN011363043.1, from coordinate 30,340 downwards.
TTATATCCTTTTTATCACTTTTGTAATTAATATTATACATTTATATTTTACATGCCTCTCAAGATAGTGCTAGTTCCTTCTTTTTTACTGTTGAATAATATTCCCCTGAGTTAATACATTCATGGTTAATTTAACTTTTCTCTTATCATTGAACTTTTGGCAGGCTTTTGTTGCCTTTTGATTGGAGCTAAAATAATGCTTCAATCAATGTAAAAGAATACCTAACCTTCCGATTTTTCCCTATTTAAAAAGTAACCTCACCCTGTAGAAATGATATTTCTAATAATGGTTTTTGAATTCTGCTTCTATCCCTGTCATGATTCTTATCTCAGTCGCATATGCAAAGTCTTTTGCTATAACATAATTCACAGGTTCTGCCAAAGTAAGATGTGGACTTATTGAAAGGACTAATATTTTGCCTACCACACCTGAGTAGAAGAAACAGATTCAAGAACAGCATGATGGTTTAGCTCCATATAAGAAGGTGAAAATCAGAAATCTAAAACTAAAAACACATACACACAATGTGCCCCAGTTATGTGATTGTGCATATCCTGACCACAAAGAGGAGGTGGGTGAGATAAGAGAAGAATAAGGAAGAAGAATAAGATGGCCACAGGATATATATTCAGCTAAAGACAGAGCACTTAGCCTAGCCTGCTGGTGCATGCCTGTAATCCCTGCCACTCAGAAAACTGAGAGGAGAGGACTGTACACTTAAGACCAACCTGGGCAAATTAGCAAGGCCCTACCTCCGAATTTTAAAAAGTTAATAAAATAATAAATGCCATGGGAACATAACTCAGTCTGCAGTTGGCTCTAATCTCTAGTATCCCAAAAGAAAAAATTGAGGTGGTACAGTGGTACCTTGGTTCATAAACCTGATTCTTTGTACACAACTCTGTTTACAAACTTGGATGAGAACCAAATAAAATTCAGTGGTTAGGTTCTATGTTGACCTTATGGGGAAATCTGATTGAGTTCACTACCAGAATCCTGGGGAAAATGGAGCACATGACTGGAGCTACCACTCTACTTAATTCTTGACCTGCCCATAACGGCAGTTGCATTTCCCCAGACCGTGATGGCCAAGGCAGTTGCTGTTCTTAATTTACTTTTCAGCTTCTTCCTGACCAGCAAAGAAGTCTGGTTAATGATACAGAAGAAAGAAGAATTTGAGAAAGTGACCTTTTTCCAGGAGGTTCCTATTAGCCAGAGAAAGGAGCAAAGAGTATACAGTTGCTCAAGTTTTAACAAAGTAAAGTTCAGTACATTTTAGAGAAAATGGCCTCAAATGTATAAGCCCCTACTATCTAAGAAATTCTAAAATTGAACTTTGTCCTAGAATCCTGTAGAAGGCATTGGTCTTCCAGAGAAGCAGTGCATAGAATGTGTGTGTATATAGAGTGATTTATTGTAAGGAGTTGCCTCACATGGTTAAAGAAACTGAAAATTCCCAAAATCAGTAGTCAATAAACTGGAGACCCGGGAGAGGTAATAATATGGTTCCAGTCCAAGACCAAAAGGCTGAGAAGCAGGAGAAACTGCTGTGGATTCCAGCGCAATTCCAAGCCCACGGGCTGGACACCAGTGTCTTCAGAAAAGTTAGGCACATTCACTGAGTCCCCTTCAGCCTTTTGTGCCACTCAGACCTTCAGCAGACCTGATGAGACCCACCTGTACTGGGGAGGGTCCCCTGTTTTACCACTTTCTGATTACTCTCATTCCCATTCACTCCAAGAAATGTGTCTAACCAAATATCTGGGCACCCCACACTTTGTTCAGGTTGACACATTGAATTAACCATCATAATTCTCGAGGAAAAAGTGATATGCAGAGGAAACCCTGGGCTGGAAGATATTCTCGGTTGCATTTCAGTTAAAATCTAACTCAGAGAGGAGGACCTCTGCTAGAGTTAGCAACAAAGTAGGAAGTGAGATAATGTCATGGGACAATGTAGGCCAGAATGAGTTAAGAGTCGTGAGCAATTTTATGGTGGCCAGAGCAAGCATGAGGACTGACTCGCCCTGTTCCCTGCCTCCACTTAGAATCCGGGGCTGCTGACTCAACCTGAAGGGCATAGTAAAGGGTGGACCTAAGTCATTTATAGTCAGTGTGTAAATCATCTGATGTCCAGGCAGACATAAGTCGTTACACATTGGCGACCCCTATTCTCCGTTTCCTAAAGACCAGGAGTAGAAGGGTTTAAATAATTTTGGACAAGTTGAGGAAAGAGGCTGGGAGCAGAGAGGAATAGAGAGAGGTCAGGGACAGAGTTTCCTCGACTCTGCAAGGTGACATTTGGCTGGAGCGGAGGGTTTAGCATTCGCTTTGCGTTAGTCTCCATTGCTTGGCACCTGATGATTTGTTTAGCAGAGATTTGCCGTCATCATTGAGCAATTTTGTTGTGAAGAAGAAAAATAAATACATTACTTATATACTTGAGGATTACTGAGTGGTTTGTCATACAAAACGCAGTGCAGATAACAGAAGTACAGAGACCTAAATGCACTTGGCATGTGCCAGTTACAGGAAGTATGCTGGGGCTACCTACTTTTGCTGAGATTTTTTTTTTTTATTTTTTAAATCAAATATTTGAAGGTAATAATTTTATCAGAAAATAAGCAAGTGGAATTTTTTTCTTTGGGAGAAGAAACTCTCCAGGAGCCATTTGCAACTTTGTGCATTTGATAGAAGTATGCAGTAGAAAATAGTAAAAGAGGGGAGGGAGGGAGGATATTAAATTTTTAGACATATTGTAGGAATTGGTGCCCACCTTTCTTCAGTAGGCCTTGGTATACAGAAAGGATCTTTTGATAAGGCTTATCTGTTAGTTTGACAATCTAAACAATAAAATTTTGCCACTGTTGATGGGTGGCTAGGAACTTTCATTTCTTAGAGCTGTAGTTTAAGTGTAGTTCAGTGTTGACCTTTATGACTGTGCCAGTAATGAAATTTCTTTCACCCTTGAAAATGCCATTCATTTAAAACTGCTAGCCACAGCTTGCACAGTGGAGAGTGAGCCCAACTATAAAAGCCAGTGGAGTCATGTGAATAAGGAGTTCTCTTTTCTTTAGAAGCAGAACAGTAGTGAAACACCATAGAAAAAGTATACAGACTTTTGATTTTTTCTTATCATGGAAACTCCTGGTTGGTTATCTGCTATTAAAATATATTATGAAACATTATCTGGAACCTCAAGACCCTTTGACCTAGCATGGTGGCACAAGCCTATAATCTCAGTCTTCTGGGAAGTGGGGGCAGGAGGATCACAAAGGTGGGCTCGCAGTTTAGCAACTTAACAAGACCCTGTCACAACATTTAAAAATAAAAATAAAAAGGGCTGGGTATGTAGCTCAGTGTGAAGGCCCTAGGTTCAATCCCCAGTGCCAAAGAGAGGGGGGAGAGAAAGAGGGACGAGAGAGCACATCTTGCAAGCCATGTGCGTAAGTGCTGTTTCCATTTTCCCAGCCCTCCCATCTGCCTCCTTGTGTCCCCTTCACTTCCTTTTCCCGGGTTTTGCATAGTGAGTAGACGTGGGGTTGGAGGCCTGTGCAGGTGTCTCCATGTCACAGAACCCTGAGGGCCCCATCCAGGGATTCAGAGTTTCTGCAGTCGCTTGTGTTTCATTCTTGGATTTTATTAAAGAGTCATCTACTTAATGAGTCTGGATTTCTTTTTCCATGAGTAGGTATTGAACCCAGGGCCTTCACACTGAGCTGCGTCCCTAGATAGATAGATAGATAGATAGATATAGTATTTTGTTTTTTTGTTTTTGGTGGTACCTGGGATCAAACTCAGGACCTTGAACTTGCCAGGCATCCAACCTTTTATACTTGGACACAGTATTCACTAAGTCACAGAGTTGTCCAAGCTGGGCTTAGACTTGGGGTCCTCTTGTGTCAGCCTTTCAGGGTGCTGGGATCACAGGCAAGGTCTGCCATGCCCAGTGTGTGGTTTTCTAAAGGTATATATTAGCTAAACTGCTTAAGAGTGGGATCTAAGTAAGCCACTGAAAAAGGAGTTTCTTTGGAAAATAGTTTCCACATCTTTGCATGCATGGGACAAAGATAAAATTGAGAGTTTTAGGAAACACTTCTCTGTGAACACAGACCATAAGATGAAAATGTGGACTGCTAAAATCATAGTTGGCCCTAGGTTTTAACTGTGATTTTGAAAATTCAGGTAAGGTCACAGTTGTTGGGTCACAGAGATTGAGTTTGCACTTTGTTCTCTGACCATGGCTGTGAGTTTTTAGTGCTGATGGCTGGTATTCCATGCACACAAGGCACAGGGTGAAACCTGGGTCTTTGCCCTTCCTGGACATGACTGAGCCGCCCACATTTGCACAGATGTTCATATGGGCAGCAGGGCAGGATTCGCGCCAGAGGATCCGCCATGTGATGAGCATCGCTGTGTTCTTTTGCCCTGGGCAAGCAGGGCAGATGGAGTCTTTCCACACTGGGCTGCAACTGTGTGTCCTGGGCTCTCTTCCCTGAAGCTGTGTAAATGAATGGAGATGCTCAGCTCTGTTTTGGTTACCCTTATTATCTGTTAGAACTCACAGTGAAGCTGAAGCATTCGTTCAGCAAGTGTTTATTGTGGGCACACCCCTCCTGTTATGGTTTCTGCGTACAGATCCCCCAAGAGCCTCCTGTGCTCATAGGCAGGGTGTTTTGTTTTGTTTTGTTTTGTTTTGTTTTGTTTTGTTATGGGACAGGGTCTTGCTATGTGGCCTAGCCTAGGCTAGGCTCCAACTCACAATAATCCTGATTCGGCTTCCTGAGGGCTTATGGAGGGTGATTGAGTTATGGGGTTCATAGGTAAGTGTGCTGTTAGGAGGTGGGTCTTCAACAGAAGACTCAGGTACTGAGGGTGTGGCTTAGAGAGTTTGTTGCCCTCCCCAACTCCTCTCTTCGCTTTTTCCTTCCATCATGACATGAACATTGCTCCCTCTGCCATGCCTTCCTGCCTTGGAACCAGCTGACCGCAGACTGAAGTGTAAGCTACAATAAACCTCCCCGCCCTTAAATTTTTAATGTCAGGTATTTGGTCTCAGCTACAAGAAAAGTGACTAACACACCCTTCCCACAATGTTCTATGAGAAGCATATTGTGTTGGAAGTGGTACAGCAAATTCAGTAGATACTGCCCGTCACCGTGCTTGTACTCCTCACAAACACAGACATGGAACAAGTAATGGTGGTTTTGTAGCTGTCAATTGTGACTGTCACCTTGACTGGATGAACACTAGTAAGGCCCAGCAAACTAGTAAGGCCTACTTCTAGGTATTTCTGGGTGGGTCAGGTGTGGCTTTGGGTACTCTGCCTGGTCCCTGGCCCCTTCTCTATGCCACTGCTCCCGTGGTCTGTTTCCCAGCTGTCATGAGGGCATCACCTTGTTCCAGCATACCCTTCTGCCATGGCCAGAGCTAGTCTGCCATGGACCAAATTCCCTGACACCACGAGCCTCATTGAACCTCTCCTCCTTTATGTGCTAAGGGTTGGGCACTGTGTCCCAACAACCAAAAGCTCACCAGTGCCGGGATGATGAGGTATGACAGCAGTTGTGACATGTGAGAAGCTTATGGGGTACAGCATAGCATCTGAGACACTCTTGGACATCAAGATTAGTGCTTTCTGTGCTGACACAACTCTCAAACTTGCGTCTCTAAGCCGGCCTCACCCAGTTATCCTCTCAACATCTCCACAAGGACATCAGACAGGCTCTGGAGCTCTGCATGTCTGCAGTGGAAAGCTCGGGATTCTTCTGCATGTGCAACTCTGGCCTCCTAGGTGGCAGCACTGTCCCCCTCGAAACCCGAGAGGCATTCCCCAAGTGTCCCACCTCTTGCATTGTCTGCACTCCTGCCCAGCTCCCGTGGGCCTCCATGGCCACTCCCACATCCGGCCCTTCCCCACCTACTGGCAGGTCTCCAGCCACGTGGCACCAGCCCCAACTGTCTCTCACCTTTGTGCACTTGCGTCCCCTTTGCTCCTTCCTTCGCCTCTGAAAACACCAGGCAGTGCTGCTCCCTCGCTTCCTCACACCCCACCTTTGGTGTTTTGTCCAGAGGGCACATTTCAGAACTGCGCCTCCAGGCCTGAGTGCTGGCTGTGCTGGCCTGCCTGCCTGCCCTGCCTGCCCCTCACTTCCCGCTTCCCCCTTGTCTGGAATCCACGTTCTCCAGTTCCTTCAGACCAAGGTTGATCCCTCCAGGGCTGCTTAGCTCTGCTTTTCTCAAGAAACCTCCAGTCTACCCCACCTACTCATTACTGCTCTCCTAACTATGTTTTCAGTGTTTTGGTTGCTGTTTTGTTTTGTTGAGACACAGCCTTGTTATATTGCCCAGGCTGGCCTGAAGTGGGGGACCAGTCCCCCAAGTGCTGGGGCCTCAGGAGCACACCCAGCCTTGTTCATTTCTTGACTCACCCAGCACAACTCTTAACTAGATAAATACTTGGGTGCTCAGTTATTTTATGCCCTCCCTCCTCCACCCCGGAAGTCAGGCTTCTTTGCCCTTGATCCCAGTCTGCCTCACTTACCTGGAAGTGCCTGGTACACAGTGTGTGCGTGACATGTGTTTTATAGATGGACACTTTATCAGAAATCAGCATATAGCAGCAGAAGCTACCAAAGAAATTATGTGTCATAAAGAAAAAAAACTTACCAGAAAAGTAATTCCTGAGCTAAGGATGAACCTGAGTAGAAAAATCAGCAGTAGTAGTTGGGCTAGGAGGCCTGGCCAGTGGAGGAAAGGATTGGCAGAATGGGGAGTGCAGGCCACGCCCATTCTGTGTTCACTGTGGGACTCAGTCCCCTGGGAGAAATGGATAAGCCCTGCACACGCAGGATGTCCTCAGCCCTTGCTGTTTCCTTTGCAACGTGGCATGTCCCCACTGCTGCACTCTCCACTGTGAGAGGCACTGTCTGCACCCGCACATCTGGAAGGCCTCTGCACAGATCTGTGGCTGTCTGTGACTGGTGGTCCATCCCAGTCTCTACAGTCTCCCCTCCTGCAATGCCCCAGATCCTGCGGAGGCCCAGCCCAGCCAGGAGCCAGTTTATGCGGAAGGTGACTGGCAGTGCTCTGTGCCACTGTGAACTCGGAGAACTCACTGCCCTAGGGACAGATGCTGACCTCACGGATCCTGGCCTCTGCTGCGGGTAGAGAAGCCAAAGGGGTCCTCACCCCAGACCTATGCGGAAGGAGGAAACTCACGTCATTTTTTAGCTGCTCCTCCTCTGGCCTGGGCTCATGCTCAGGGGTATTTACTGGAAGGAGCTGGCTTTACCCCCTTTAGAGTTGCAGACAAAGCCATAAAGCAGTGGTAATTGTTCCTTTATACAAGGTGACATGCAGGACAAAAACTTGGCACTGAGCTGCAGTGTGTGGCCATGATGACCCTTTCAAGGGCAGAATCTGTAAGACAAGTTCTATTGCTAAATGCATCCAGAGTTAGTATTTGTGCAGCTGGGGGAGAATTGGGATTGTTTTGTTGGTTGTTTTTGCTTTTAGTTTTTTGAGAGGATCCTATTTATTTGGTCTACATCTTATCTTTTAAAGTACAAATTACCATTTCTACCAGTCAGTTTATTTGGTATTTTACCCACTAGTTCTGTCCTTTACATTACTATTTTACAATAGATGTTTTCTTACAAGTTAGTTGCAAATTGAATTTTTAAAAATTGAATCCCACTAGCTACAGGAACATATTAGCTAAACTTTATCTTCCTTTCTAATTAAACAGCACCAGAGAGTGATTCCTGGCTCTTCAGCTTTCAGCTTCTTTTTGTCAAGTAATTGCTTTGTAAACAGCTAATGTTCCCAGTGAGGCTTACTGTTTAGAGAGGCCTGCGATGAATTCTGTTACAGGTTTGGGTTTTCCTACTATTCATTTTCTTAAACTATAAAATGCCTATTCCTCACGCCTCTGGGTTCTTCAGGTAAAGTCAAGGCCAGATCCTGTGTTGGTAGCCAGGGGTAGGAATCAGTCTCTAGACCTAACTCAAAGAATGCAAAAAGGTATTAGAGAAATTCTATAAATACTGGCTAAGGCAGTTATCCAGTTGTGGATACATTGCATTCCTTATGATTTTTATTAGGATACAGAACCACATTTTAAAAATCACAAATGTAGAGAAAAGATGGGAAAAGAAGAGAAGAGGCTAATCATAGCTTACATAACAATCATTTTGTACCAAGGAATGTCAGCTCATGATATTTCAGACAAGTGTAGGGGAATACCATTGTTATCCCCATTTTACAAATGGCAAGATTGAGGTACACAGAAGCCAAGTGAGTTTCCCAAGAACACAGAACTTGGACTTGGTAGAACTGGAGTTAAAAATCTAGGCATTCTTTTTTTTTTTTTTTTTTATGTATTTGGTTGTAGCAGAGTCTCACTATGCATCTCGGACTCCTGGTGAACCCCCTGCTTTCAGCCCTCCTCAGTGCTGGGATTACAGGCGTGTGCCACCGTGCCCGGACTCTGGCTAGCTTAGCCCGCCCTGGGGGCGTGGCTGGTGTGGCATGTGGTTCAAGGATCAAACTGTGGCCCCTGAGCTTGCCTAAGCTTACCTAAGCAGGCACTTTATTCCACTGAGCTATCTTGCTGGCCCCAAAATCTAGGCATTCTGATTCTAGGTTCCATAACAGAAAACATGGAATGAAGCCCTTGAGCAGAGACAGCCTTATAATGCTAATTTTATATTTGCATGGATTCCAGTTTATCACTTACCTTTTTTGATAGTCTCCACTTTTTGTACCTATTTAAGAATTCTTTGTTTAACTCAGTGTCACTAGGATTTTCTCCTTTTTTCCTGTAGGAATTTTAGGCTTTTAGCTTTTGCAGTTAGGCCTGTGATCCATCCCCAGTTAATGTTTGTGTTGGTGTGAGGTGAAGATAGAGATCTGTATTTTCAAAATGGGTACCCAAGTGTTTCAGCTCCATTTGTTGAAAAAGTTATCGTTTGCCCATTGATTTGCCTGGCATTTCCTAAATGGCTATTCAATAGCACTGGCATGGTTTATTGGCTTTATTTCTAGGTAGTTCATATGTGCTGTTATAAACTGTGTTACTCTTCATTTTAGTTCGATTATTGCCATGATATAGAAATATAATTGATCTTTATATTCTGACCCAGTACTTTAAGACTCTGCTAAACTAACTTACTAACTCCAATACCTTTTTAGATTCCATAGAGTTTTGTCTACAACCATGTCTTTGAATAAAGATAGTTTTACAACTTCCTTATCTGTAAGCATTATATTTTTTTTCTACATTTAAAAAAATACTTCATTAGGCTGGCAAGATAACTCAGTGGACTAAAGCATCTGCTTAGGCAAGTACAGGGGATTGTGGTTTGAACCACAGCACCACATGCTGCACCAGCCCCAGCCCCAGGGCAGGCTGATCCGGCCACAGAGTCCAGGCATAGTGGCACACGCCTATAATCCCAGCGCTGGGGAGGCTGAAAACAGGAGGATCACTGAGTCTGAGCTGCATAGTGAGACCCTGAAACAAACACATTTAAAAAAAACTTTATTATAATGACTAAGATCTTATATATATTATTGAAACAATCTTATAAATTTGGGTTTCCTTGCTTTGTTTTTAATTTTAATGAGAAATCCCTCAGTCTTTAAATGTGGTGGCTAAAGTTAAACATTTCATTAATGCCTTTTATTAATGGAAGAAAATAACCTTTTATTCCTATATCCTTGATAGTTTTTGTCACAATGGGTTACTGAATTTTGTTGCTTATTTTTTTCTATATCCAGTGCTTATATGACAAATTGCTATTGACTAGTTGATTTCAAATATTAAACCAACTTTTCATTCCCAGAATATATTTTATTAAGTCTGTTTTGATAAAATTCTATAAAAATCTTTCCATCTTTCATGAAGAATATCAATCCGTCATTTTCTTGCCTTGTACAGCTGATGGTGGCATCAAGGTAATACTGGTCTCCTAATAAGTTGTTTCTGTTTTATTTTCTGTGAAATTTTCTTCTACAAATGTTTGGTAGGATTCATCAGCAAAGCCGCTGGGGCTTGGACTTTTCCCTGTGGGAAGGCTTTTAACTAGATTCACTTTCTTCCATAAATGTAAAGTTATCTAAGCAGCTTGAATTCCAACTGAAGCACACAATAGTGGCAGCCTCACTCTAGTTACCTAATGCCTGGAACTCATTTGTCTTCTAAAATAAACATGAACCCACCTAGATTTGTTGTTTGCAAGATCTGATATGAGATGTGTATAGGCGTGCTTATGCCTAGCCTTTTAGTTTTCATTTATAAAGATGAACAGACAATGAAAAACTGTAACATGAAAGGCAGAGTTCAAAGTGAAGACAAAGAACATAATGAAATGAAAGAAAAAGATGATTTCCCCCAGTAGTCTCAGAATATCTCTGATAGCCGGAGACAAAGAAAGAAGATGATACATCCATCGAACAAGAATGGGAAGCTGTGAAAAGAGAACAGAGGGACAGAAATGGCTGCTTCATGGAAATGCAAGGCCTATGGTTTTGTTTTATTTTGTGTTTTGTTATTGTTGTTGTTTGTTTGTTTGTTTTGGTGGAATCAGGGATTGAACTCTGACCTTTATACTTGCCAGGCAAGCGCTAATGCTACTGAGCCACCTCCCCAACCCCTATGGTTATTAATTTATTGAGAATTTAAAGAAAGCCATAGAGCACTTACCAAAGTATGATACCTTTCTGAGCCCAGAGATCTGTGTCACTACACAGGTTACATATCCATGGCACTGTCTGAGAGTAAGAAAGCTCGTGGAAATGAAATATATGGCATAGTAAAATAGGAAAATTGAATAGAAGAGGTGGAAGGTAAAGAGAAACCACCCAGAAAATTATGCAAAACATTGGGAAAATATTCAAGAAAAATAAGAGGTAGTTCAAGAGATTCAGGGATTCACAGTGCAAATATATTTGATACCTCAAACAGAAGGCAGAAAACTTGCGGGAAGAAAATAGCAATAATTCAAGGCAAGTTCCCAAGCTGAAAGTCCAGTCCTGAGTTTATAAATTGAGAGGGCTGCACAAAGCACTTGGTATGAAATGTTGAACTCCCATGAATAAAAGTAATTTCTCAACAGCTTTAGAAACAGAACAAACAAGGCAAGAATCTGGTCACGTACAGAGATTTAGAAGTCAGAGTGAGAGTAAAGCCACATGTTCACTTACCCAGAAATTGTGATGTAACTATTTTGAGAGATAGGGAAAAAGGGAAGGAGATAAAAAGCTGGATCCTCACCTGTGATACTAAGAAGTTAGCGGATCATCTATCTTAATGTGAATCAGGAAATGTGAGAGAAACATTTGATTTAGAAATCTGAAGGTAATAATAATAATAATAATAATAATAATAATAATAACCTGAAGGTAAAACAAACACTTGGAAGCAACAAAACTTATCTCAATTCTTGAAAGTCAGAGGCATCTGGAGTGCAGGCATCATGTCTTTGGGAAAGGGCCTGCTGTTTTTAAGTATCAACTGTGTAGAGCCAGTACTCCTGGGTTAACAATTCAACAATTTTAAAATGGAGTTAAAAAGTAGATGAGGATTCACCGGAGGTTTGCGTGGGACTCTTAACAGCTGTGACACTGATGACTCCTCTCTCTTCAGATTCCCGGTACATTCTCCTGCCAGTCGTGTTACATCACCTCCACATTCACTTGCAAGAACAGAAGGACCTGATCATGTGTGCGCGTATCCTTAGCAACGTATTTTGTCTCATCAAGAAAAATAGCTCAGTAAGTAAATACAGGTCATAGTTTGTAGTCCTCATCAAATGGCTTCTGAAAATAAAATTTTAAACATCTTCAGAGAAACCATGCTCAAGAGGAACGAACCCTGGGAGACTCGCTGCTGTTTGCAGCTGGGCTAGACTTTCTGCTTTTTCTCAGAAGCAATCTTAACCTCGTGGGGTTGCTATAACCCTGACTAACCTGAGATTCCTCAACTTGTGTTTCAAGGAAGAACTGAATAGCAAATGAGGAGATGTGAACCCTCAAAGCTTCCCACGTGTGTCTTTAATCTTGCTGTGATGCAGGCTCGGGGGCAGGGAAAACTGCTTGTGCAGTGAAGTCACTGGGTCCTTTCTGGGAAGAGCTGCATGCTGATGCCTGGAGCTCAGCCCTATCCCCTGAGCCTCGTCCTGAGGAGATTGTGGCAGCAAGGCACAGCCTCTGGGAACATAGGCAAGCTTGCACTTCAGCCACGCCTCAGCCCCATGTGTAATGTCTAAGTTGTTGTGACTTTGGGGCTACCTTTCAGGGTGCAGGACCCTTGGTGCAGTGCAGGTATAATAGCGGGTGCACTGCGAAGAGAGGAAAACGCTGTGCCTGCTGCTACATGGGATAACTCACGGTGTGTTCTCATGTTCATGGCTCAGGGGCTGGATGTAAAATCCACATAGCTAGCATGTGCTGCTCCAATTCTGTCAATCTATAGCTGTTAATTAAACATTGCATTCATTGGGAAAAGAGTTTGGCCGCGAGTGCTGAGATTCCTGTTTCTCTGCTTCTTGGTTACCTCTGTGCTATGATTTCCTATTTTGTGCCTATTCTGACCAGCTTCCAAAGAGCTGGAAGGGGACCCCAGAGGAGGGCAAATTGAGTTGGCATTTGAGAAGAAAAGGGTAGCAGCTCTGCGCCTAATTGTTGTAAGAGGGCCCTGCATGGGAAGGACAGTTGGGTTTGAACCGCCCAGCGACCGGGCCTCAGGGCTGATCTGAAGCTGGGCATAGCGCTGTTCCATTGTAGTTCTCCCTCCCTATGTGGCAGCAACAAATAAGTAAGCCAGCCTGGTTAGAATGTGTTTCCAAATATAATTGCTGTAGGCAAAAAGTAAGTTAGAGAGAAGGGAAAGGAAGGAGAAACAGAAAGTATTAAGGTATGTTGTAGTACATGTACCAGTTTCCCACGGATGGATGCAGTTGCTGGGTACTGCAAACATGTATTAATAGAAAGAAGCTTAAGGGGGAAAAGAGTGAGCTAGATTGTTCACAACATAAAACCAAGTATCAGTGACGAGGAAGGCGAGTTCTTGGTATGGCTCTTATCTACTTCAATTTAAAAGCTGTAGTCAGATTTTGGATTTAGTGGGTTAGGAATTCAGAGCAAAAATCATTTCACTGGGGGAGAACCTTTGTAATTTTTTTGTAAATGTAAGAAAGTTTATCCTAAAGTTATAGGCAGAAAGCCCTTTTGAACTCGCGGTTTCTAAAAGGATTCTTTGCAAGGAACCACCTCCTTGGCAGGAAATATTTTTACTGGAATTTGTGTGCTGCAGATACAGTAGGAGCCCAGGTTCTGCACACAGTGAGTGCAGAGCAATTTGAGTTCCCTTCTCATGTCGTGGAGGCTTGAGCAGTGTTAACGGTGCTTCGGGGAGGCAATTACTGCCCCAGCCACAGAGCCCGATACCGCTCAGTCACTAAGGTTGTCGTCTTGACCGGTGGCTTTTTTTTTCCTAATATCTACATGCAGGATTTTTTAAACCTCATTTCATAGCAGTAGTCTTCTGCACAGTGTTTTGGGAAATGACCTGTGTGACTCCAGTGCTGCTGAGAAATGTAAACGTAAGCACAACTGGGAATCGGAGAAATTCAGACTTTAAAAGCCAGGAGAAACCTTCAGGAAGGACTCTGGCCAAGAGGTGAACTGACTGACCCAGGGTCACGTGCCCTTCCTCTCAGTGGCATCACTCTGCCCTTTTATCTATATCTCCATTGTCCTCGGCACGGCCAAGTAGTATGTCTTGGGCAAGCTGGTAACTTCTCTAAGCCTTTGTTCTCCATAATGTGGTCAGTCACCTAGCTGATGTCCAGTGTCTCAGAGTCTTTGGTTTTTTATTTGGGAAGTGGATTTTTTTTCCTTTGTCATTCAAGGGGGATTAAGGCACATTATATATTAAGCCAGAATTCACTGCATACATTATTTTTTTCTCTTAAGGAAAAGTCTGTGTTGGAGGAAATAGACGTGATAGTGGCCAGCCTGCTGGACATCCTGCTGAGGACCATCCTGGAGATCACCAGTCGCCCTCAGCCGTCCAGCTCTGCCATGCGGCTCCAGTTCCAGGATGTCACTGTAAGATCATAAAGCAAGTGGCACCAGAGCAGGCCTCGTGTTTCTTAACGCTTTGGTGGCTTTGGGGTGGGCTGCTGTGAGACTCTAGCGTCAGGCCCTGGACAGTGATCTATGAACACTTCAGTTGTAAGTGAGGTTGTCTTCAATTTCAAAGAGATCTAGGATGGGAAGCCTGTTTGTTCAAAGACCTTGCCATCCGCAGCTTTTGATTGTGGAAACCTAATTAGTTCTTACTTTGCCTAATTTGACCGATGCCTTTATTTATATAGTGAACTTGATAACTTTCCATTCTTGATTCAACTATAAAATTGTGTGAAGAGGCAAGAATAGTAAAATAGAGTAGTGGGAGTCCGAGGCCCTGAGTATCATTCTAGTCAGGACCTTCACTTCTTCAGCTATGGAATGAGAACTGCTCAGTGGCAAATGCTAAGGGGCCTTCAGGCTCCCCTGTCTTAGGAGTTAAGTATAACATGATTCATGTGAAACATTAAGTACTATTACTGATAATTTTACATTTGCACCAATATATTTATAAATATGTATGTGCATGTACTTTATTCATTTATCTTTGTAGTGCTAGCACTCAGTCCCAGGACCGTGTGCACCTTAGGACAGCCTTCTACTCCTGATTTTGAACATTACGTTACATGCCGTTACACACACATATTTCTTTTTCGAACTCATATTCAGTTGATCCAAAAACACTTAAAGCCTTTATTAAGAATATTCTTTCAAGTAAGTACTATCATTTTAATAAGTAGCAGTAGATGCTGAAGTTCTTATGTGTAAATGATTTTCAAAAGTGTTGACCTTTTGCCATCAATTTTGCCAGTAGTGTTCTATGAAACTGCATTTTGTAGGAGGTTTTCCTAGGCCCTGATGAAAATAGTTTTTACTTTTACATACGAAATAAGTCTGGTGGCTTTCCTGCTGAGGTCAGCTGTTCCCTGATGTCCACCTGGTAATGTCGTAAATCCGTTTTCTTTTTGTTTTTGTTTTCTTTTAAATGTATTTTAGTACAGGGTCTAACTATGTAGATTTGACTTGAAGTGATCCTTCTCTTTTCAGCCTCCCAAGCACTGGGATTACAAGCACGCTGCCGCACCCAGTCTCAGTTGCTATCTCAGCACACCTGGGGTGGGGCCCGCATGGCTTGTGGTGCTGGGGATCGAACCCTGGTCCCTGCACTCTGCCTAAGCAGGCGCTTTAGTCCACTGAGCCATCTGGCTGGCCCTATGTAATTAATCTCTTGCAAGCTCTAAGATTTACTTGAAGCAACCTAACTCTGGTTTGGAGAAGTAAAGTTAAACACTTTAGTAAACTCTTTAAAACAATTAAAAAAAAAAAAAAAAGCTTCCTATGTAATGTTGCACTGCCTCATTTAAAAAGAAGTACATCCCAGCTTCTCGTTGGTCTGCGGGGATCTCCTCTGTGAGATGCTACCCTCTTTGCGGGTTTGCTTCGTGTACTCCATGCTCACCCGAGCATAGTAGATGCTCAGAACACAGTGCCGATACGCCTCATGTCCCTGGAGTTTGGTGTTTAAAGGCTTGGAGTTTCTTGTTTTCAACTTTTTGTTTTGATTTTCATTATTTTTTAATCTGAATTTTTTTTTTGTTTTATGATAAATTTAGAGGTGTATCCATTAGAAAAAATAATACAAATATGTCCTACTGCTTTTACCCAGTTTCCTCAGTAGTAATCTCTAGCAGAGTTATAGATAGGACAATACCACAACTGGGATGTTGACAGTGGTCCAGTCGAGATGCAGAATACTTCCGCCACACCAAGAGGCCTTCACATCGCCTTTTGGTAGCCAGACCCCACTTCATTTCAGTTTCTATCTCCTCCTCAACCCCTGCCAACCACAACTCTGTTCTCCATTTCTGTAATTTTAACATTTCAAAAGTATGAGAAATATATATATTCATATTCGTATAGTGTATGGCTTTTTGTAGTTGGCTTTTTAAAAACTTAGTGTAATTATCTAGAGAGCCATCTTGGTGCAGTATGTATCAGCTGTTCTTTTTATTGCCAAATATTGCTCCCTGGCACAGATGTACCACAGTGGGTTTAACCATTCGCCCAGTGAAGGTCATGGAGATTCTTTCCAGATGTAAGCTATCATTAGTAAAGCAAATGGAACATTTGCATGTTGGGTTTTATGGGACATAAGCCTTTATTTCTGTTTGTAAAGTTCCACACAGTAAGTAAAATGGTAGTTGCATGTTTAATTTTTTTTTAAGAAACTACCAAACTTTTTTCCTTAATGGAAAATACATGCAGTGTGAATGTTCCAATTTGGCAAAACCCTCATCAGCGTTGGTGTCACCATTGTTTTTCAATGGGGGACGCATTTTGATAGGTATATCCTACTGTGGTTTTAATTTGCCTTTCCCCAGTGACTAGTGGAATCCTATGTCTTTTCACATAATTATCTACCACCTATACATCCTCTTCACTGAAATGTGTCTTCATGTCTTTTACCCATTTTCTAACCAAATTACTTTTTTGCTATTGAATTTTCAGAGTACTTTATATATTCTAGGCATTATATAGTTCATTATTCAATAATGGGACATACAAATATTTTCTTTCTGTAGCTGGTTTCATCCTTTTAAAAGGGTTTGCAAAATCATTTTCTTTTTCATTTCAATGAAGTTATATTGCTCAGCTTTCCCACTGCACAGACACGTGTCTGACACCCACAGTTCATAGGAGGAGAGGTTTATTTGCCTCAGGATTTCAGAGGCTTCTTTGTAGTCAGCTAGCTCCAGGGCAGAAACATCGGGATGGAAGGGTGTGGCAGAGCACAGGGAAAGAGTACTAGAGAAGAAGTATCTAGCAACCAGATTTAGTGCCCAGGTCACAGCCCCGTGAGCCACCCCACACACCCAGAAGTGTGTTCTACTAATCTCTTACAAGTTGACTGTGGAGATGAACCATCCAGATGTTCATTTATTAATTTTTCCTTTTATGGGTCATGCTTTTGGTACCACATCTGAGAACTCTGAGAACTCTTTTTTTTTTTTTTCTTTCCCCAGCAGGACGAGGTATGTCTTATTTAAATCTTTCAAGGTCACAGGTTAAACTTACTAATTACATGTTGGTAAAGAAACATGAGTTAAGGCTGACTAAAACCTCTTTCTCTTAGTTAGCATCCATAAGGTACAAATGTAAATCATTCTCCTGGTAGCTGCTGTGAAATGTAAAATGTTGCCTCACCCTGACCCAGTTCCATGCTTCACCAGGCCCACCCTTGAGGCAGCCTGAGCCAGCCAAGAAAAAGAAATCCTTCTGAGAACTTTTGGTCTAGTCCTGAATCCTAAAGATTGCTACCTCATTTTTTCTTTGAAATATTATAACTTTATAATTAACTTTTAAGTCCCCAAACCACTTTTAAGTTAATTTCTGTATAAGGTATATCCAATCATTTTAGCACTTCTGTCAGCTCATTGCTGACATCTAATGATAGTCTTTTTATTTTCAGTTTGAGATCTTGAATCTTGGTGTAATGGATGATTTTCATTTGAGATTTAAGCATTTCTGTATTACAAGAGTCTTCATTTTACTGGCTCTATGTGATATCACTCCATAGAAGGAGAGGATGTCAGTTTATTATAGCCAGGAGGTAGAAGCCAAGGTCTTCCACTGACCCCTCATAGAAGACAGCTCCCTGTGATGCGGGCTAGGGGTGGAGAGCTCTGGCCCAGTACTTGATCTCTACTGGCACCATCATGGGAATGGCCTTAATAACTGTCCAAGCAAAATTAACTCAGGGCTCCCCAGCAGGTCTCCTCTAATGCTACCCAGTGGAAAAGAGAAAGTGTGACTTGTTCCTGCCAGTGGATTAGCAGCCAAGGCTCCCCCTATTGTAGTCACCAGCACTGCCCATTGGGGGTGAAGGCCCTTGCTCCCCATCAGACTTCCTCTAGCTGAGGTCAGGGAGAGTTGGGCATCTGGTTACAGCCTCATGGGGGGTAAAAGCCTAGCCCCCCACTTCACCTTGAAGGTGTGTCAGTGAAGCCAGATTTGTAGTGTTTAGCTAGAGTAGAACAGTTATTACCAAAACTGTTGTCTTCCTAGCCTCCTCATTTGCTGGTCCTTCGGCTATGGAGTAGGCTTCCACTAAGGCTTTTCTAATGGAAAATAAAAATGTTGGTATTTCAGGGTGACCTCCTTCTTCAGCTCCTAGTGTGGGATATGTGAGGCAAAAAGACAACCTAGAGAACTCAGTACATGTTGCTCTTTGAGGTCAGAGTTTTGGGGCCAGTCTGCCTCTTCTGCACTTTTAAGTCATCTGTGTGTTCTGTAACACACAGTTTGTTTATTGTGCTCAGCAGGAAGAGTAAGGAGGAGTCCACCTGCCCTTTCACCCTAGAAGAGGAAGGAAATCTCCTTCATTATAGCTTTCATAGCAACCTTTTAATGGTTTAAAGAGCTTAGATAATTCTGAAATTATTATGGCGCAGGATGTAGGAAATGCTAGACGGGGCTAGACTGCCTGAGGTCACAGTTGGCACTACCAAACTGCTTGTGTCCATATTGCAGGTGTCTTGCACTCCTGTTTGTGGTGTGTGTATGGCCTGGAGGCCATCACATTATAATTCATAACTAGTACAAGCCAAGAAACCACAAGAGGCAGAGAGTCCACTTGGTGGTGATGTGGAGCGTGGGCAGACAGGGTGACAACTCAGGGTGACTGAGTTGTAGAAAAATCCCATCAAGTCCTTCTCCACACAGCTTTGTGGTACTTTTTATATGTTAGAAACTCTTAAAGGTTTGTGAGATGAAATGCCTAGGAAACACATCCAAATTATGTGGCATCTTTCTTTGGTTTTATGCTTTGAGACTTCGTCAAGTAGTTGTGGTCTGATTCCTACTTCGCTGTTTCATATACTATAGGGTGTTGCTCAGGTTACTAATGTCTCTACCTCTGTCTCTTTGTCTTTAAAAGAGAAAACAGTTGGTCATATACCCAAGTTAATGTGAGGATTTCATCGAATTTGTGAAAATCTTCCACCACTCTGTGACCTAATGAATACGTTTTAATCATTAGTTATTGTATTAACATTAGTGGTCACATTACTATTGTTGAAGAAATGATAGCTGTGATCATAACTAATTCAGTGGTTAGAAATATGTGCTTACCATTCACAAAGTCTCTTTCTCTGGGTATTGAAGATCTGTCTGATTTTCTTGTAGAGAACAGGCTTGCTCAACTAGGACTCTGCTTGGCAGTCCTTCATGAGCACATTCGGCCTTTACAGGCAGATGCCCATATATATGTACATGTTATACATACTATACAGTAGATTACATGTTATATTCTATATTATGTGATGTGTGTCCATG
The DNA here is from genome assembly GCA_002564285.1 of Tympanoctomys barrerae. NCBI lineage: Eukaryota > Metazoa > Chordata > Mammalia > Rodentia > Octodontidae > Tympanoctomys > Tympanoctomys barrerae. Next base: position 10,870 of record NDGN011363043.1, on the reverse strand, counting down.
CTAAGTGGATACACTACGAATACAAGTGCATCCCACAAGCCTGTCATGACGAATTTCTCCTGTGCTCTCTCAGTAGCCTCAGTATAAGGACTGGTTTCCACTATATTCTAATTCCAGACAGCAGTAGCCTTTTTCTTACTATTTAAAAGGATTACATTTTTTGTTCTTCTACCAAGTGTTTTTTAAACTTTGAAACATTTTCTCCAGCTTGGGGGGAGGGGCATTGTAATCTGTTCCTTTGAAAAGTCTAATTGTACATAGAAGCAGATTGCATAAAGCAGCATACAGAGCCATTTGCTTCACACCCTCAACTAATTGGACTCTAAAGTTCCTTACACTTTATAAATGCACCTTTGCAAATAATTCTTCTGAGTAACCCTTACAGTGCAGATGAGGCAGCCCACACAAGCCTGCTAAGACAGACACTCTGGGGTGCTACCTGGAGTCTTCACTCAGTACAAGCTTGGAAAGGAAGCCCATAGTGGGAGAAGAGGAAAGGAAGGACACGCAAGAGAATTTTGTAAGAAATAGCAAGTCATGCATCTGTATAATGGAAGGTTCTTAAAGACTGTCAGTCTAATATCTTGACAGTTATGGATGGACATGCCCATTATACTCAGTCTGTGCTTAGAAGGACCGAAGCCCTGAGGACTATGCAGTTTTAAAGGCAGTTTATTAGGAAATTGCCACATTCAAACTAAGTATTTTATCCAGTGATGTTTTTGTACTCATTCTTTATAAGAAATTGTGAGTTTAAAGTCTTGTGAGGAATATGGACACATTCATAACATATCTTAAAAATAAATAAAATTACATTATGGTTGAATAATGTGTCGGTAAAATATTGGACAGTAACTCCACTTAACAGGGTTGAATGTTCATGGAGTTTCTAAATAGATTAAATGAATAAATAAAAGTGAATTGTAGAGTGAGATGTTGGGATTGGCTACCTGTCATAAATGTTACAACAATTATCTATCAGAATGATGTATTACTTACATTGAGCCTAAGCCAGATAAAACAAATACCTGATTAATAACTGAGATTCAAAGAAGTAGTCACCCATATGCACCAACTGTAAAGACTTGGTGAAAGTGCATTTGCTATTGAGTTTTTGTCTTACTAAAACTATTAAAATAGCATGTAATGTTTCAGACTTCAGAATGTCTCACTATTCATAGGATGCTGGGCTTAGATATTTAAGAATATTAATCTAGTAGGTATATTAAAAGTTATATAAGTAAGATGCTGAAAAAGCAAAAGCCAAATAGTATATGGGTCTCTACCAACTAGATGTACATTTTTAAATTGAGACACGATTAGCAAGTTGATAAATATGGACCTTGGTTAACAATAGATTCTAATATACTTAATGTATAAATTGTAAACTCAAAGCACATTTCTTTTCTAAACTCAAAGCAGTCTGGGAACTAGGAAAATGAGTCACTGAATCACAGACTCACCGAGCCAGAGACGACCTGTTACATGCCCCAATTTTGTCATTGTCTAGCTGTGAAACTTGGGATAAATTTCTCAGCCATAACAGACAACTATCTGTAATGTGAAATTGGTAATGTCTACCCATCATGTTAATAAAGAATGAAATCCACAGATAATGTCAGTCCATAAGTTAGTGTTTTCCCATGTCTTTTTTACTTTGATTGATTTATGATTGTGCCCTAAAAAAATTTACATGTTTAACATGTACAGTTAGATATGTTTTGATACAGGTACCTATGCTCATATGCCTTCCCAATCATCAGGGTAATGAACATGTCCACCACTCACAAAAGTATTATGTCCCTCTTTATTTCATCTGCCTCATTCCTCTCCCAAGCAACTACTGGCCTGCTTTTTGTGTTAAATTATCTATTACTGCAGCTTCATTTGGCATTTTCTATAATGAATGGTAGCATATAGTAAGTTGTTATTATTAGAGTTGCTTGGCTTTTGTTTTTCCTTGACAGAAGCCAGGGGTGTTGTGGCTTATTTCATGAGTTTCATCTTTGTCCATAAATCATTCCTTTAGCCAGGGAGATATCTCAGTGGCCTAAGCCCCTGCCTGGCAAGCTCAAGGTCCTGAGCTCCATCCCTAGTACAAAAAAAAAAAAAGAAAGAAAGAAAGTACAAATACAGGAACCAAGAATAAGTCATTTCTTTTTCATCTCTGAGTAGAGTTCCACTGTATAGATATAGAGTATTACAATATCTTTATTTATTCATTTGTTGGTAGACATCCAAAAAATTCCTTGGTTTGACTATTTTGTTCTAGTTATGTATTTTTCTGTTTTTAACGCTATTAATATACTCTTGCAATTACCATGTTTTGCAGTAAATCTTAGAGATAAGTGCTTCAACTTTGCTCTGCTTTTACAAAATTATTTTGACTAATGCATTTACATATAAATTTTAAAATCAGCTTGTCAGTTTCTACAGCCAGCAAAGTTTTGTGGAATACTGATTGGAATTGCATTCAATTTGAGGAAAATGAACATCTTAACAGTACTGAATCTTAATTCATGAGTATGGTATATATCTCCCCATTTATTTGTGTGTTGTTTTATTTCTTACATCAGTCTTCTGTAGATTTCAGTGTGCAGATTGGACACTTTTTTTGTCATACATATCAGTATTTCATATTTTAATGATAATGTTATTTCCTCACTGTTCATTTCTAGTATGTAGATGTACAACTCAACTTTTGAACATTGATCTCATTTTCTGGGACACATAAAATCTCTTAATTCTAGTAACTCTGTGAATTCTGTAGCATTTTTCATGTGCCCAAATCTGTTGTCTGTGACTAAGATAGCTTTTTAAAAATTCCTCTCAAATCTGTGTCCCTTTGATTTTTTTTCTTGCCTTTAACATTTTGCATAGAACCTTTTGTACAGTTTGAAAATAAGTGACTAAGCCTTAGCATGCCTGAACTGGCCTTTATTTTGTACGTTGTCTTCCTGGTATTGAGGGGACTTGTTCATATTAGGCAAGTGCTGTGCCACTGAGATACATCCTCAGCACATTATCTTCGTTTTTGAAAGATAGTTCACTGGATAATAAATTCTTAGTTGGTACTTGCCATAGTTCTTCCTCCTTTTCATTACTCTAAAGATGTTGTTCCACCCCTTTTAGCTTTTATTCTCTCCAGAGAAATCTTCACTCCTCTTTATTTCTATTACTCTATGTAAAGTGTCTTTCTCTGATTGATATTAAGGTTTTCTCCATATCACTATGTATGAGCAATTAAAGTATGTTCTTCAGTGCGCTCTTTTCTTGGTGTTTCTTGTGCTTAGGCTTATAGAGCTCCTTCAGTATTTCCGTCAAAAGGTTTTAAGGATTTGAAGACCCCATTTCTGTCTTCAGTTACTTTTTCTGCTTTCCTTCTTTTCAGAGCCACAAATGACATATATATTTTGCTTCTTAAAGTTGCCCTATAATTCACAGACCTTTTCTTTTCCCTCAGCTTGCTGCATGATTTATTGTAGAGAATTGCAAGTGTAATAATCTTTTCTCTGTAGTGCCCCATTTGATGAAACTTCATCTCACATCTTACATCTGTTTACTTCTACTGGCAGTCCTACGTGAACAGTTGGGATTGTTCTTGCAGTCCTTTCAGATAGTTATTTTCTGAGCCCTGGGTTGTTTCCTTGCATACACGCACTATGTTATTAATATTTTTTCTTCAAATGTTCCATTTGTGTGAACTATCAACCATTGTTCATAAGCAAGGTAATGCACTGAGCCTTGGGCATAGTTCTGTTAGCCACGCTAGTTACTACTGACTATTAATTAATGTACATGAATAACTATACCTTACATCTGTCTGTTGGAAATTACTGTCCACATGCAAAGAATGAAGCTGAATCTCTGCTTTCCTGACGTGGCCACAATGCCGTGTCTTCAGGCTACCTGTGGCATCTGTCTCAGTTCAAAGAACTCCTAAGAGTTTTTAGTCTCTAATTTCACATGTGAACCTATTGTTTTCTTCCCAAGTAAACGCAAAGAAACCAATTGCCAATTAAACTGTACTTCTGTAAATTTACAATTAGTTACCACTGATTGCTTCTCCTGTTGTGTTCATATTGTTTTAAATGTTATTACTCTACTTAAAAGTAGATAAATTCTTTGTTGAGTAAAAATGGTTACACTGTAGACAAAAGAATTTTAGCAGACACAGTCTGTACTTCCAGCACTCCGGAAGGCTGACGAAGGACTGAAAGTTTGATCCCATTCTGGACAATTAGCAACTCAGCAAAACCCTGTTCCAAAATTTAATTAATTAATTAATTAATTAGGCTGGGAATATAGTTCAGTTTGAAGTCCCTGAATTCAATCTCTAGTATCACACACAAATTTTTTTTAAATTGCATGTGAATTAGGAAATGTAAGGGATGGAAATTTTATGTAAGCCTTCAAATCTAGAAAATTCTGTGCATATTTTTTCAGTTGTGGTTTTTACAAATGGGACTTTGTAGGAGCCAATCATATAAGCTCAAGCACAAAGAATAGTTCCACATAAAACCATTAAAGGACTTTGGAACCAACATTCTGTAGTCTGGTGAGAGGTAGGAGATCACAGGAATTAAAACTGGAGCATGAAGTTACAGGAAGAACTTTGGGGTGAAAAAGCCCTGCAGATTGATAGCTCCAGTCCTGCTGCTCCCCACTTCTGTGGCTTGGAGCAAGTCTTGCAGCCCATTTGGACCCATACTTTAACTTCTTTAAGTGTTACATCGTCACCAAGCATGCCTTAAATTATGCAGTGAGTGGAGGTATTTTAAGTGCTCAGTAAGCGGTCATGAATTTTATGTCCATAAGTGCATGGAGTTAGTTCCCAAGTAAAAAATCTTCTGCCCAAGTAAAAACATCCATCTTAAATGTGAAAATGTATATATCCCAAGTAAATAATAATCACCACAAAGAGAAACTGTGGCTATGATATTATGAGTAATTTAGATTAAGACATCACAGAATGAATTTGAATCACAATGATTTTTTTAAGTATTTTCTTTGAGAGTAGTTCTTAGGAAGTTACTGATGTTCCTTTATGTCCTTCCTCAAAAAATACGACTTTTTTTTTAATTAGGGGGAATTTGTGGCCTGTCTCCTGTCCCTGTTACGACAAATGACAGATAGACATTATCAACAACTTCTTGATAGTTTTAATACAAAGGAAGAACTAAAGGTAAGTGACATTTTAAACTACTTCCTTTAATTTATGTTTTGTTGTTGATTCTCTTCTTACTCATTACTATTCAGATTGTTTATTGATATGTTGCATCTCTCCATTAAATTTGAAACTATTTTTTTCAGCCTTATTCACAGATCTGCTCATCGGTATTGGTTCTATAAGATTTCTGTACTCTAGTGAAGCAATTACCCTTCTTTTGGAGAAGGAAATAGGATTTTAAACACCTATCATAAAAGTTCAGCAAACTAGAAACAGTGACAAAGTGAAGGAGTAAAAAGCAAATAGGCTAACTCTAGCTAAGTGACTAGAGCCACGGCCTTAATGTAAAGGGAGAGTGGAGCCATATTGACTGGTTTTATCCTTTTAAAGCCATAATGAGAAGTTTTGACTACAACTGTCTGGCTGGAGAGGCAGAGTTGTATTTGATATTCTTTATCAGCTATCATCTAATCAATATGCTCTGGTAGTCTGGCAGGCTGACGTTAAGTAGAAAATAAGAATACCAGGTTTATAAAAATTCTATATTTGCTGAAATTTGGAGAATTCTAGTGGTTCCTTTACAGTATCACTAAGAGCTTAGAAGTTGATTATCCTCAGAAGAATGACCTGTCATCTGCTCTTAATTACTTTTATTTCTTTCATCTCCTCAGCTTCTCGAACACTTTGCATTTAGAAGCCATTAGATTAGGCTGCTTCAATGCTGGTGGTGGAAAGTTATAGGACAAGCTAGTGATGCTGCCAGGGTTGCTTTAGGGGAAGACATGTAGATATTTTGTGTAGATGTTACATAAGGTTCTTTAGTGATTTTTAAAGTGCCTGGAAGATACTGTATGAACTCAGAAGAATCTTTTTATTACCTTGAAGCAATTGACAAGCTGAGTTATATAAAACAAAGAATGATTTAGGGCAAATACAATCTTTCTATCATTAACTAATTGGCATATGGCATCATATTTTTCATTCTGATGTTCAATCTTGAGTATAGGATTAAAAATACATAAAAGGCCTCAGAACTTACTGACTCAAAATACAAAACTCCATGCATCAAAAGGAAGATAACTTTGTGGGTTACTTTCATCAGACATTGACTATTTAACACAGTTGAGGAATAATTAGATTTTACTTAAGAAGTCTATGACTTCATATTTCAAGACTTCCCATAAAAACACTATATATTTTTATAGAGCCTGAGAATTAAGAAGTAGCAGTGAAGCATAAATTAGGAAACTTAGTTAACGTAGGTATTGATTGAGTTTCATGTTTTAATATTCACATTGTCAATAAAGCAAGGGGAAATAATGAGTGAAGTGTTTTATGTAGACTTTATTTTAGTCTGCTGGCACACCTTTTCAAAGGGCATCTGCTTCCCTCTTCAGAATCAGCTGGGCCTTCAGAGGAGAATTATTTAGTGACACTAAATTATTGATCTGAAAGTCAGAATTCTTCCAACTCCATCCAGAATGATAATATGATTCACATATTGTATATTATAGCATAATTCCTGCAGAGGGATCTACAGTGAAACAGAATACTCCCTCTAGGAAGGGGAGAGACTGCAAATAGTTCAGGTCAAATTTTGTATCAATAAATAATGAGACCAAAAAGTTATACAGCCACTTTGGATTTTGTTGCTATTTAGTAATGGAACTGAGGATCCTAACACTAAACATTTTATGTAGAATTGAATATGCACCCGGCACTATTCTGAACAGCTGATCAATGTGAGCTCATTTATCTTTCAAGAGGACACCACAGGGCAGGCCCCATTATTGTATGATGGATGTCAGTTATCTGACTCAACAAGTATTAACCATGTGGACTAGATATTGGGGATATCCAGGCTAATGGAACAATCTCTTACTAAGTGCATATAAATAATGAAGTTACAGGGGTATTTCAAGATACGAACGACAGTGATGATGGTTAACCGTTACAGAACACTTCCCACCCCAACAGACATAAGCTAGCTGTGCCGCTAAACATTTCTGCAGCGTCCCATGCAGTTCATGCCCTCCTGTGATTGATGGATGTTATTATTATCCCAAGCAATTGAGAAAGTTGCGAATTCTATTAACATGCACAGTTCTTCACTCAGACAGCTGAACTCATCTTTTCCCATGAACTTTCATAAGCTAAAACCTTTGCTATCAAATTGTGTAAAATTTTATTTCTCAAGTCTTTAATGGAAATAAGGCATTTCTAGCTATGAAGGCATCTGAGAAAGGCAAAATTAGTACAGGGAGGGTCTTAAGGATTTTTGATACCCACATTTAGGTTACAAATTAAGGGAATTATCAGTAAGGCAAGGTATAAATTAATGTAGTGATATATAATGGGAAAATACATTGATGTTAGGGTCAGACACCAAAGACCCCACATAACTATACTATTTTTAAAAATAAGTCAGAATACACATCCTGTTATCTGTTTTCTAATGCTACAAGTCCTGAAGCATGGAACCAGAATCTGCTTGGCCTCCAGGCAGGATCCTTCCACTGCTGCAGTTCACAGTGTACAGCAGAAGTGCAAGTGGACACAAGCAAGAGAGAGCACACACAAGGGGTCAACTTGCTTTGTAGCAACCCACTGTAGAAAACAAGCCAGACCTCGCTGCAGTGAGAAGGGCCCTGAGCCATTCGTGAAGGCCCTGCCTCTGTGACCCAACTGCCTCCCGTGAAGCTGCCTTCCTAATAATGCACTGTGAGGAATTAAGGTTCTACCACATGAATTTTGGTGGGAGTCACTGAAGCTGTAACATGTCATTTACTTCCCCACTCCTGTTCTAATCCCCAGAAGCAGCTATTGTTAATGCTTGGCAGTGTTTCCTTCTCAGCTACTCTCTATGCTGTCTACATCCACACCTTTTTAAAACAATATGATTATACTGTTTACATTGTTTTTTCTGCATGGCAGTGTCTCTTGAATATTACATATTCCAGGACCACATTTTTCTGAATCACATTAAAAGGATGGTCCATAATTTAACCATTCTCCATGTGATGAGCATTCAGGATGCTTCTGGGTTTTGCCACCAGAAAGGGTCTAGCAGTAAATGTGCACGTGGCACATGCTTAGATCCCTATGAACTCATGCCCTTATTATTATAGACTACCTAATATGAAAATGGAGTGATTGGGTCCTAGGATACACGCACTTCAAGCTGTAATTGATACTGCCAAGTTACACCTGAAGATTTATAGTCTTTGTTTCTCTTTATCCTTACCATCACTGCTTTTTCCTTTATTCCTATGAGTTCAAAGATCTGTCAGCATTTTCCAGTGGTTCACTAAAAATATTTTGAAAGTATAAAGTCGTTACACACCTACTAAGATGCATAGTGCTTTAACTGCATTTGTACCTGAAGAACCAGGGGTCTGGAGGGTCGCTGGAGAAGTGGCTCCTGGCTTTTTGAGCAGAGAGCTCTTTTTCCTCCTTGGCCCTTGGGTGCTTGCGAGTGAGTGTCAGAGCACAGTGTGTGGGAGTGAAGACCCGAGGGCTGGCACTCTGCATTTAATTTTTCCTTCCACAGAACATTACATTATTTTAAAATGAACAAAAGCCAACACTAGGTAGTGATTGGGTACTTTTTCTCCTTCTCTAGTTGGTCGTGTTTTATTATACACCCACCTTATCCTGGGGCTAAACTTTTGTCCATATCCTTGGTATTTTATGCATAGCCAGCTTGAGCCTCCTGTTCTTTGTTGAATATGACTTTTCATATAGAACCATAGGGAGTCTTGCTGTAAGCGTGAGATTATACAAATTCTGGAAGTGCAGCACTGTTATAATTTTTCATCGTCCTCCATATATTGGCCCACGAGCCTTCAAAAAACTCCATCTGATAAAGGCTTAATTCAGCTTTAAAACTGTGAGTACTTGCCATTAGCTTTGGGGCAGAGTCCAGTCTGTCACCTTGTCCCCATCCTCAGTACATCCAGCTGCATTATCCTCCAGCCCCTTCTACCCATCCTGAGCGCCAGCCACTTAAAACTACTTGTATGTTCCTAACAAACCACGTATGATTGTTAGTTCTTCAGAATAATTCTCTTCTATCTGAAATGCCTATTCTACCTCAGCTTCATTTTCAAATGTATAATCCTGCTGTTTTTTTGGTTTGTTTTTGCGGAACCGGGGATTGAACTCAGGCCCTTGTGCTTGCCAGAGAAGCGCTTATTCCATTGAGCCATCTCTAATTTCTGCTCATTCTACAAACTCCAAGTCAGATATCCCTTTCTTGACGAGGCCTTCACAGGCTATGGTCCACCTTCTCTGATGGCATACAGTAATACAGTATGATTATTCCCTGTTTCTTATATTTTCCCATGACTGTGGGCCCCTTGAGAGTAGCAAGAAGGTCTTTGGAAAGAACAGAATCTAGGATATAAAATCTTTGTTGAATGAATGAGCCCTCTTAGTAAAATTCTGCTCGCATCAGCAGACCATCTTTTTCTATATAATTATTTTGATTTATTGTCTTTATTTGAATATATTGATTCAATAAAATAATTATGTCACATTCAAAAGATTGAAGACCATTTGGGATTATTTCCAAGAAAATGTAAAGATTCAATTTTAAGGATATAGATTATAATGTGATAATAATTTCTAAATCCTTTTAATTGACTTTAAGCCCATATCAAGGGTATTACATATTTAAATTTTATACCACATTTTAAAAATAACATCTGACTCTACTCTAAATCATAAGTAAAAGAAACATTTCCAGAAGGCTCTTTTCTGTTGCTTGCTCTTGATATGCCCACCTGCCTCATGATGTTTTATTTTGTAGACATCTTAACTCATGTTTCATGGTCTAACAGTTCCTCTTCCTGTGTTTACCAATTCCCTCTCATAAACCTGATTTCTGTCTTGTGCCAATGTCATATCATGATATTATATGTGAGTACAAAGCCCTTTTGATGGAATACTCATGTAAAACACAAGTCTGACTCTCTCCACATCTCCATAAAACTCTGCATGTCTCCATGTTGCCCTTAGGGTAAATTTCCGAGCTCATTACCATAGAAAAGTATGAGGGATTTTTTAAAGCTTTTCTTTATGCCTGTTTATTTATCATTTATTTCCTTGTGCTCTCTTCATCCTCATTCATTTTACTTCTTCCTAATAATCGTTCATCCTCTTTCTCGCTGGTCCCCTTGCAGTGCAGACCTCCCTTCGCTCTCTGGAAATGTCGCTCTGCCTGAACCAGGCTGATGTGGGTCCCTAAAGTGTGCGCATGCCTTTGTGGTTCCTGGATTCTCATCCATCTCTTACTCCCAAGCCACAGGTCCTAGAAAGCACTGTACTGTCTTAGCACAGGCACCCCATGAATGTGTGCTATCAGATAAATATAGGAGTGTTTTCTGCCTTACCAGCTATCCCCTGTGCCTGACCCAGTACCTGGCATATAGTAAAGCACTCAATATTCATAAATGAAAAAATGTCTGTGATAATTTAAAAATTCATAGCAACTATTCCTGCTCTTTTGTTTATTTGAGCAAAGGGCTTTTTATTTTGTTTTGTTTTGTTTTGCAACATTTTCACAAGAATATTCTTGTTTGAACCTCTTATGCTATAGAAAAAGTAATTCTCCAAAGTAGCACCTCCTTTTCTCATTTTTATTTTTATTTTATTTTTTCCCATAATTTTATTGATAAACAAATAGCAATGAGACAGTTT
>NDGN011363029.1:0-10605 GCA_002564285.1 Tympanoctomys barrerae | reverse complement strand
CGCTTTCCTGGCAAGTGCAAGGGCCTGAGTTCAATCCCCGGTTCCGGAAAAAAAAAAAAAAAAGAAGTCCAGACATCTGGGTTGTGACTGTGCTCCTTTCTATCCTGTCAGAAAACTGCAGGCCTCAGTTTCCTCATTTGCAATGCACAGACTGGATGATCCTGAGGCCCCACCAGCCCAGCATCCTGGGGCTGATGGCTGAAAGATGTCAACATGTGTCCCCCAGGGCCCCGGTCTGTCGGGAGAGGCCTGGGACCTCCTGTCCCAGGGTCCCCCACAAGGACCCTTGCCAAGGGCTGGCTTAGCTTCAAGCAAAAGAGAACCATAGGGAGGAGGTTTGGGGCCCATGACCAGGGAAACAAAAGAGGAGGTGGAGAGAGACACAGAGAGAGAGAGAGAGAGAGAGAGAAAGAGAGAGAGAATTTTTCTACATCCTTGCTTCTTTACCAGCCTTCTACCTCCACTCCTCCTTTGCTTCACTATTGATTTCTCAAGGAACATAAAATCACTCCCATTGCATTGAGAAATAAACCTCCCTTAGCTTTTATGACTTCTTTCACCTGTCTTCCTTCTCTCCTCATGAGAATGAATGGTCTCATGGAGTAGCGGTCTCCCCAACAGCATCCCAGCCAAGCTCCGCAGGCCCCCCCCCTTCTCCTCCCTCAGTCTGGCGCCCGCCCCACTGGCTGCAGGAAGCTGCAGGCCATCTCCCCCTTCCCAAATCCCAGCTGCACCCATCCCGGGCTCTGGATGTCCAGCGTGCGTAGCGTCCACCTTCTACCTCTGTCTCTTATTGAGCTTCAGTGAAGGGAGATCATCGCCACTACTTGCCTTTTGTAGCCTTCTTTTACAATTTTCTATTTTCTGTCTCATCGCACGCAATATATATGTGTATACTACCCAGAATATGTTATGGTATGAGCCACTTAATTTTTTCATTTAAGGGATTTAATGAAAACCCCAGAAGGAAATATTCTTTTAGAATGAAATGCCAGAAAACTTTGGAACTGGGTGAAACTTAGAAACAAATTCCCAAGAAATTTGAAATTGGCCAAGGGAGGGCATCAGCACCTGGGAAAGCACCCTTGATCACAGACTACCAGGTAGGCCCAGGGTGTGGATAGTGGGCTCTTAATGCAAAATAAGAGGCTCTGTTTGCAAAAGTGTAGATGCCGTGCGATTATGATACAAGAATATCCTCATACGTATGCAATACTTCAGTAAGTTTTAAAGAGCACCCCTCCTATTTGGCTTCTGCTGACCAGGAAATTCTAATCAGATTTGTGACTCAATTATATTCTGACTCAGAAATATGTCCTAGGTTCCTGAATTCTGTTTTATGTTTTTCTGATCGTGCTCCTCTTTTTAAATTGATCTTAGACTACAAATATATATTTGGGGGCATAAAATATTTTTTGCTTGTGATCATTTTGATTATATACACACAACCACACTGCTACTCAAAATGCTTTATGGAAATAAGAGACAAGTGAATAGGCATTATTTGCAAGTAAGGTAAAGGCCAGGGTTTTTTTCTCTGTGTCTTCCATGCCTACGAGTTATTGGATTAATGTTGAAAGAAAACAAAGGAAAAAAGACAGAAGCAAACACTAGTGGAAACCTTGGAAGTCAAAGGGGTATTCTAGAGACAAGAGGTACCTTAGCAGGTCTATGGGAGAAGCTAAAATTGAAGGGAGTTCCCTATCAGTCTTGATCTCAGGGAAAGGGGGAAGGTCAAATGCAGGAAGGATGTCATATTAGTCAGCTTTCTAATACTATAACAAGTACTTGAGATGACCGGCTCCTAAGGAGAAAGGATCCATTTGGCTCCGAGCTGAGCAGCTTTCAGCCTGTGTTCATCCACCGGTCCCCTTGCTTTGGGTAATGATAAGGCAGCTCGGCAGGGCAGTGTGGAACAAAACTACCCACCTCCCAGCCAGACACCAGAAGACAGGAAGGAGCGCCCAGCGTCCCACGGCCCCCTCCATGGGCACCCTGCCCAGTCCAAAGACCTCCCGTGGGACTCTGCCTTTATCCTTGCCACCACCTCCCAATGGTGTCAGGCTCAGGACTTAGCTGGGGGGACACGTAGGATGCAAAGAGTGGCCGCCACACATTGGCTTAAACACGGACGATGTCTCTGCTTGGTCTCCCCGCAGCCCATAAATAGCTCCGAAGCCTGAATTCGGCCCCGCGTCCTCTCCGTCTCTCATCACCCCCTGATGATCTCATCGGACAGAGCCTGCAACGCCATCTGGACTCCGATGACTCCCGGGGCTGTCTCCAGCCCAATCTCCAGTCCTGGGCTCTGGGACTGCCCACTCCACACCTCCCGGGAGGCTCAACAGACGCCTCAGAGTGAACATGAGAAACACCCAGCTCCCGCTCCACCCACATTGTCCCCGTCTCAGGCCAAAGCAGCTTGAGTCATCGTGGAGTCATCCTTCCCTCTGATACAACTGTCCGATCATCAGCAAACCCCAGCTCCTCCATCCTAGAGAGAGAAAGTTCAGAATCCAACCCCTCCCCACGATGATGACTCCGCCCCGCCCCCCTTTCCCCCCTCCGCCCCCCCCCCACACTGCCACCTCTCTGTCACCTGAGAGTCACAGTCACTTCCTGGCTAGTCTCCCTGCTTCAACCTCAGCTCACCTACAATCTTTCTCAACCCAGCAATAAAGAGGATCATTTAAAAATATTTCTCCTACACTCAGAGCTCAGCACTAGCATCCATCTCACTCAAAGGCAGAGCCAGGGTTCTGTTTAGTTCACTGCCATCCCATGCCTGGAACTCAGCGTGGCAGAGGTTCCACGTTCCATGCATAATTGCAGGATTTAATTTTCCCAAATCTTCCCGCTGGAAGTTCCTTCATGATCCTCCTGATGTCCCTCAGAATGAAGGAGAGAGGCACACCTTCAGCCTCCTCGCTGACCACACAGCCAAAGGGAACAGCCAGCACCCTCTATCGTGTCTCCTCCACCTCAGCTCTTTCCCTATGTCACTTTTCAGCCCAGAACAATCTCTGAAATCTACCTCTTGGGAGACTCAGTTTTGCATTCGCCTAGCTGAAGGTGCCCCAGGTAGGTGGGCTCTCCTGGCCTCTCGTGGTCTACGTCAGCATCCTTTGGTGGCTCATCAAGCCCCCCACTTGGAAATAGGGGTGATGTCTCTCTTACACTGATACCACAGCCAGCAGCCAGGGAGAGGCCCTGCTAGATGCTGGGCGGCAGTGGTGGTACTAGTTATTACGATGCTGATTATTGTTGATGTATATTTATTGTATCAGTGATCCCCCCAAAAGGCACTAGGACTTGCACAGTTTAACTGATTGGTTTATTGACCGATATATTGATTCATTCATTCTCTACCCTCGAGTAATAGTTAAGTGCCTCTTTCCACCCGAAGCTGTTTTCTTCCCTTCTCAGAGCTGTCCCCTTTGAAGCATGAAAGAAAGGAAGTAGCTCAAGTGGGGGAGGCAGCTGCCCCTCGGTGTCCTCGGCAATCAGAACAGCTCCAAGGACACTTCCCGAGTCCACAGACACCTCATCCAGGGCCGAGTGCAGGAGGCTTCTATATTGCAATTCAAATTTCTCCACAAACGGATACATCTTGGTGCAAATTTATTACAGTCATGGGGCTTTTTTTAAAAAATCTATCTCACTGATTTGGTTCTATTTCCTAAGTAAACTGAGTGCGAATTGGTCTTGATTGGTCCTTAGAAATCACCTATGTTGAAGGTTAAAAGTCCACAGAACATCATGTGCTCATTCGACTAACTAAGGGTTCCGAAATGCCAGGCCGGGGCCCAGGTAAGCCTTGGGAGGGACATGGTCGTCCCTGCCCTACCATCCAGCTGTGAATGGAGGAGCCAGTGTCACTCTCTAAATACTTCACTAATTAAAGACAGCTACAATGGAAAGAAGAAAAATTTCTTTGCACCTATGACCCACGCAGACTTCAGCCAAATCGTCCCTTTAATCCTGACAACATTATCATGTTGCAGATGGGGAAACTGAGGCTCAAAGACATCAGATCACAGGCGCAGGCCACATACCGTTAGGTGATGAAGATGAAATTCCAACCAAGGTCAGCCAGTCCCTGAAGGCCACACCCTTTCCGTTCCACCACCTGGGGAATGTGAGAAGCCTCTGCCAAATGGAGAAGCCACCAAGGTCACTGGGGGAATTGCAGTAGGGCCACAGGACCTGCAGAGTCGCCAGGTCTGGACAAATTCCCCCAAGATCAGTAGTACAACCCCTTGAAAGCCAGCAGACATCAGGAAATTAAAAACAAACAACACGCCATCAAGTTTAAAAGAAAAATTGATGCAAAGAACAGTCTACTTACTTATTGCTAATGGCCCTCGCCAGTCCAAGGGTGTGGGGACATTTGTCCCAGGCCTATTTTGTCCCAGGCTCTTTGGCTTCCCCAGAGAGTGGAAGAATGGTATCAGCTCTTGAGCAACCGTGCCCAGAGAGACAGAGAGCTATGGCTCTGGGAGGGGAAGCAGGAAGGTGTCCCAGATGAGGCACCACCACACTCGGGGCCCTGTCCCCGTCCCACGTCTGGGAGCCCCAATGGAACTCACCCTATTCCACATGACCACAGCTTATTTACAACCTCCATGAAGCCCTTCATATGCTGGCTGAAAGGCACAGCTGTGCAAAAGGCCACCAAACTCCAGGGCCGCCCCCCTACCTTGCATGACGCCTCTCCCCGGGTTCTCATTTTGGAATCTTCAGGTCCCCACTCGGATGGCTATGCTTCCTTCAAAGGCTTTGAACAGGGTCTTCTACCCAGAGAGTTTCTGCCACAGCAGACAGTTTTTTCATCCACATGAAATGCATTAAGCCCACCGTGGCCGGCAGCAGCCAGGCCAATTCCCAAGACTCTCGGGCATCCTTTGAGGAGCCCTGGAAAGCTACACACAGTAGCTACTGTACGTGAAACACTTCAGCTTCTGCAGGCAACAACTTCTGGGGGAAATCCCCACTCTCATGAGCTGTGTTCTGGCTCACAGCCCTTGCAAGACCTGAAAGGTGAAGCTCTTCACTCAGCCTGTTTCCAAGCCCCTGGGAAAATCAAGAAAGTGCTTCCTCCCGAGTGCCTCAGCCGGGGGGCCAGGGAGAACCGCAGAGACCGTACCCACACCACTGGGCCCTGTCCGTCCTAGGACCCAAAGACTGTTATTTGGAATAACCAAAACAGCTCCGTCCTCCAGGGTCTAGGTTCCAGGGACGTCTGTGGAGCCACGTCAAGCTGACGGAAAGGAAACCTCTCCTCTGGGTCTGACTCCAGGCAAGTATTTCGCCCAGAAAGAAGCTGTGGGGGCGAAGAGAAATCAATGAAGGATTTACAGATAGATGTTCTCTGGGCCCAAGTACAATTTACAAAATGCGACGTACAAAGAAGATGAATCTATTCCTTCTCTCTGCCAGGCTGGAGCAGATTCCTGAATCAAAACAACTCTTCGCAACAGGACTGAGTCTCAGCTAAAAGTGAGTTCCTCAAAAGACGCCAGAGACAGGATGCAGAATTCCTGAAATCTTATAGCAAGTGCTTGAACCTAGCAGCATTCTGAGTAAATGGGGAAGGAGTCTGAGGGACAGGTGTCTCTGGGCACAATGTCCTCCGGGACGATTTACGGAGGGAAAGTTGCAGGGCTTGAGTATTCCCATCACATAAGGGATGATGCACAGACATCTTCAGACCAAGTGGCAATTCATGGATTTGAGAAGCGAGTCAAGTCAGGGTGACAACCAGGGGAAAGGGACCCAGCCAGGAAAATACAATTTTGCACAAGCCAGAGCTGAGTGGAACATGTTTCCCCGCTCCTCTAAACCACTTTGGCAGTAAGGTGAAGCCAGGGCCGAAACAAACACATTGGGAGCTACTGCACCTCTGGACCTCCCTACCCCTTCCCTTCCTCTGAAACCCATGAAAACTTGATTTGTCTCAACTACACACAAGCTGGGAAATTGGAGAGGAGGAAGGGGGAAGAGGGAAAGAGAGGGGGCCAGGCAGCGTCCATGCAGTCAGCTGTCGTATTGATTTAGAGCCACACAACCCTCCGAGTGCCATCGGCAGCAATCATACCTCCTGCTGATCTCGGGGGAAATGCTCCAAGATCCATGGCTGGGAGTTCAGGAGAATCTCTAAGCCATCAGCCAGGAGCCGGGCACTGCAGCTCCACAGAGTGATGGACTAGGGCGAGCTTTAATTAACAGGGTCTGATGCCTCTTCTTTTTTGGTAACTGAGCAGATTTAAAGGGCTAGAGTCCCAATTTGAAGGGTGCGGGTGCTTCCTGGCTGCTGCGAGGCTGCTCGGGCTGCCTGCTGCTCCCAGCTGCTGGGAGAGTCTCCTGCAGACCTTGCACCGCAGCCAGTGTGGAAGCAGGCGCAGCCGGGAAGGCGGGAAGGGGGAGCTGGAGCGTGGGGTGTCCGGGCTGCAAGGTCCGAGTCAGGGCCACCGGGCATGCCACCATGACGAGTACCCAGGTCCTGCCTGCTGTCCCTTGGCCAGGGCAGAGTGCTGGGCCCCGTGGGTGCAGTGGCATCAGGGACATTCTCTCCAGTGGGGGCATGGTGACTGTCAGAAGGAGCTGCACCTGCCTGCCCACAAACAGGCCTGCAGGTACGTGTGCACGCGTGGGCCTACTGTGCACACGTGTGTCTGACTACCTATACACATACATGTCTTGTACACACACATGCCTGTAGGGGTGCATACATGTGTCTGCCTTTGTACACACATGCCTGCCCAAGTACACACACACACACACATACACACACCTGCTGGTGTTCGCACACACTCCTGCCTGTGTACACATACATTGCCTCTGTGTGTGCACACATATACATGTCCATGTACACATATACCTGTCTGTGTAACATATACACAGCTGCCCATGTACATATGCATGCTTGTCCCTATACACACACATGCCTGCCCATGTACACACCTTTCTGTCCATGTACATAGACTGGCCTATGTACACATTGAACATGTGTGCTCAATGACACACATGCCTTCCATGTACACACACATATATGCCTGCCCATGGACACACATGTTTGTGCATGTGCCTACCCTGGCACACATATACATCTCATGACCACACATACTGCCCACCTTCCGACACCCAGGCACAAGCCACACAGCCTTCAGGTGTCGGACCTCTGCCAGCCACCTCTCCTGAGGGAGGCAACACTGAGAGAAGGAGCTGTCAGGAGAGAGGCTGGCGCAAGATGGCCTGGGGAGGGGCCTGGGGAGGGGTCTGAGGAGGGGCCTGAGGAGGGGCCTGGGGAGGGGCCTGGGGAGGGGCCTGGGGAGGGGCCTGAGGAGGGGCCTGGGAGATGGTTCAGTGGAATAAGCGCTTCCCTAGCAAGCGCAAGGGCCTGAGTTCAATCCCTGGCTCCAAAAAATAAAAAGATGGCCTGGGGACAGGAAAAGAGCAGGAAGACCCCTGCCCCTGCTGCTACTGCTGCCAAGCTGGGAACTCGGTGGGCAGCCCTAATCTGAGACCACCACTGCCAGAAGCCCCTGCCAGGCAGCCTCGCCCGCTGCTCCTTGGACAGATGCGGGGGGCCTCACCCTGTCCCTCCCGTGCACTGCGTCTGCACAGCAGAAATGGCTTTCCCAGGACGCTTCTTCAGTCCACACAACAGCAACTTGCACGGCATTTTAAAGCAAAATAAACCAGCGGGTCAGGGCCCTGGAGTGAATGCAGGAGTTCAGAGGGGCCTGGGCTGCAGGGTAGGGACTGAGCCTCAGGTCCCTGCCCAGGCTGCGACAGCTCCTGTGACTCGAGCCTGGCTCACCCAGAACAACAGGGCTGAACTAAGCCTGCCCTGCTCTTAACAGAAAGGGAAGGCACAGAGGGAGAGCCTGCACTCCGAGAAAGCCGAAAGCTGGGCAATTATCTGCGTGCTGAGCCGGCCCAAATCCTCTTGGCTTAGGGGACAGAAACTGTAGAGGGCTTGAACTAAAAACAAAATCTTGAGAAGTACAGTGTGAGATCACCGTCCAGGTCCTCGGAGCTGGGGAGGAAGCGCGTGGGGTACACGCCCCCTCTGTGCTCCAGCCCCTCCCTTGAGAGATGGGCCCTGCGCACAGCCAGCTCCAGCCACGCAAGTCAGACAGAGGTGGACCTAGTCCATGTATTTGTTTTTCTGTTGCTGGTACTAGGAATTGAATCCAGGGCCTTTGCCCTGAGCTACCTTCCCAGTCCTTTTTAAAATTTTCATTCAAGATCTCACCAAGTCACTGAACTGCCCAGGCTAGGCTTGATTTGCAATCTTCCTGCCTCAGCCTCCCAAATGGCTGAGTTGGCAGGCCTGGACCACTGCACCTGTCTGAGCCAGCACTTCAGACTCCAGATGGTCCCCAGGAAAAATCCTGCAACTTCCCAGGGAATCACTCTCTGCACCCACGGACACTTCCCCGCATTAGATGCCCTTCAGCCTCACCCTGTTGGCAAGAGGAGCTCTGTCTGCAAAGACTCTGGACATGAACCACATATAGCTCCATTCTGGCTGTGTCTAGATGTCCCCCCAGTACCCCATGTGGTCATATGTGGGGCTTTTCCAGAGTGGCTGGGTGGACAGTGTGTGACACTGGGACTCATTCATGGGGCAGTGCTAGGACCAAGGGCACTAGGATTAAGTGTGTGAGTGCTGCCCACCCTGAGTAACTGGGACAAGATATACGAGACAGAAAGAGGTGCCACCATCTGCTGCTTGCATTGCTTCCTTCTGCTCACCATGGACTTTTTCTCCTCTGCAATGCCTGTCAGCCACATCACCCTACCTTGGAGCCAGCCAATTATAAACTGAGAGCTAAATAAACCTTTCTCCATGTAATGTTTGATGTCAGGTTTTTGTATCAGCATGGAGAAGAGTAAGTAAAACAAGCTCCTGGCCCCCAGCTTCCAGGGGGGTCCTCAGATTTGTGACTTCTCACTTCTATAAAAGGAGAAAGACATGGAGAGCACAAAGAGGGGTCCCATGCGCTCAGTCCCAGGGCCCCATGTTCTTGATGCATCTCCCCATAAGGAACACAGCAGAGCCCCAACAAGAACCCCAAAGCCAAGGGGGTGTCTAGAGGACCATCCCACCTCCATCCCCACTACACTCCCCCGAGTCCCCAGCTCCCTTCCCTTCCTGAGTCTTCATTAATAAAACCAAGTCCTTACTTCTCGAGAACAGGGCAGGAGCAGTGTTCCTGGTGCTGCATTTTCTGGGAGTGCTCAGTGCACCCCACATTCCCACAGCTGACCTCGGGGTCTCTGTGCCCCCCCATGCCACAGCGTACATCTTTCCTTGACAAGCTTCACACTCCCTCAGAACAGATCTGAGAGGAGCAGGCTGGGCGATTTGGGTAAAAGTGGGATGAACACAGACAGGAACCGGAAGCTGGTCAGCTGGGTGGAGTCCACAATTCTCTCCTGGGGTCCCCAGCTGTCCTGTGGGCTGGCAACATGGCCCAGAACACGGTGTCTGTCTCCCGGAGGTGCCCTCGTAGCTCCCTGCACGCTCAGGATCCAAGTGACGAGGGCCAGGCAAGAAAGGGATTCCCTCCTCCTGCTGAAGCGGTTGTAGTCCTTTTCTCAAATGACGCACCCTCCAGTGGTGACCAGCACATGGGGAAGGTCTGCCCTCTTCATCCCATCTGCAGGCATGTCGCCCACCAGGCATCTGTGAGAAGCTCGGTAGGCTACAGCCCTGGAGGCCCAACCTCTGTTCAAGGTGCAAATGACGCTGTGGAGCCTCCAGAGGGGCCTGCCCAGGCTCTTGCTGGTCACTCACCACTGCCCCCAGCTCCAGGCCACCCAGGCCTGCCAGGGCTGGGGTTTCAGGCCGAGCTTCCCGACACACTGAGTTCAGCAAGGAGAGCTCAGGAGGCAGGTGGGAAAGCGAGCAGGAAAGATGGTAGTAGACAGTTGGCTCAGGCTCCCAGAGTCCTCTGGTGCTGCTAATGCCCCCTCCTGCATCCCCTCTGGTATCAGCCTTGCCACTTTCAGAGAGATGGCAGTAACCAAGCTGTGACCCTCAGCAGGGAAGTAACTGCCACCAAGATCCTGGGGGTTGACACCCCCTTTAGAGGCTGAACACCAGCCCCGCTGGCCCTGCTCAGGCCAGGCCAGCCCCTTCTTTCCTCTTCTCCCCCGACTTCCAGGGCTGGTGGAGACCCTTGCAGTTGCTAATGTCTAGGTTATTTCAGCTCCCCAAGACTGCACAGCTAATCCTCTGCATCAAATGCCATCTGTTTTGAAACATCTAGTATGGTTTCTGTTTTCCTGACTGGACAGAAATCTTCCTTGGATATCTCAAATAGGAGCATCCTAACAGTCACGATTAAGCCTTCATGGGAACATTCTACCACACAGGAAGCAGTTTCCAGTGTGAATGGTAATATTTCCAGATTAAAGGGAATGGTCAGAGAGAGGGAAGCTCTACCATCCTTCCTCAGATGGGAGCTCACTAGCACATCCTCGTGTTATATATTTCTCATTTATTATTACTAAACATATAGACATGAAGAAGAGGAAGAGGAGGAGGAAGAAGAGGAAGAAGAAGAAGAAGAAGAAGAAGAAGAAGAAGAA
>NDGN011363022.1:0-12790 GCA_002564285.1 Tympanoctomys barrerae | reverse complement strand
TAAAATTTTATTTTTGAGATAGGGTCTTGCTATGTAGGTCAGGCTGGCCTTGAACTCACTATGTAGCTCAGGGTGGCCTTGAATTCTTGGTAGTTCTCTTGCTTCAGCCTCCCAGGTGTGGAGGGGATTATAGGCATGCACCACCACACCTGGTGATGGAATATTATTTAGCTTTGAAAAGGGAAGAGATAAACATGAATGAACCCAGAGCACATTATTTAAGTGAAATAAGCCAGACACAAAAATATAAATACTACACAATTCCATTTACACAAGGGGTCTAGAGAGTCACAGCCATAGAGACAGAAAGGAGGATAGTGATTGCTAGGGGCCCAGGGGAACGAGGATGGAGGTGTTAGGGTTTAATGGGGGCCGCATCAGTTTTGCATGCATTCTAGAGGTAGATGGAGGATGGTACAAGAAAGTACTTCATGTTGCTCAGCTGTATTTAAAGAAAGTTGTGAGGGTGAACTCCGTTGTGTGTATCTTAGCCCAGTTAATCAAGGAAGTAGCATTCTGGCATCTGTGACTGGCTGTACTGTAAAGTTTTTGTTCAGAGCAACAGTGGCGCACCCTCCCCTCCCTGTCCACCCCACAAAAGCCAAGACACGCTTTTGGGGGGTCGTCTGAGTCACAGACCCAGGTCTGTATGGGAGGTGCTGTCTCGGCAGCCGGGAACGGAGTGGAGGCATTACTATGTCAAAGGAAAGAACTTGATGAAAAATTGTTTTATGAAACTTGAATTTTGGCATGTTTTCACGTTTTCATTTGTCAGAACACAGAGTAATAAATGTTAAACATGTTGTTTATTATTATGCATGCTTGATTTCTTTATGATGACAATCGTATTTTAAAGTTCATGGTGGAGTCATCGCAGGACGGGGTTGGAGCTTGTGCAGGGTTCTAGAAGTCTAGAGTGGGAGAAACGTATGCTTTATGCCAGCTGGACTAGGGGGGAACAGTTTTTACTTTCAAAAAAATGGGGTGTGGCCCAGGCCCCAGGCCCCTATGGTGGTTAGAGGGGTCTGGGGGTGTGCAGTGCGGTTATGGGGTCCTTGGCTAAGAAGCTGGCTGCAGAGTGGCCTTCCTTGCTGCCGGCCCAGCTTGCTTGCCCCGATGCTCGCCTCTGCTGCCTTAGCCTTTGCCCCTGGGGCTGCATCTAGGGGGCTGGGAGAGAGCTGTGCAGGGGGCAGCTGGGCAGCACTCTGTGGGGTCCCTCTTCCTGAGCTGTGTATTCTGGCTATGGCCTGTTCTGTGTTTCAGAGACCAATACATTAGTTTCCTTAAAAACAACAAACTCCCTCCTCCAAAAATCAGTGTGTGCATCCCACCCAATAACAGCTACATTTATGTTGGGGCATTGCTACATGCACATAGCCTACCTTGGTTATTTTTGATCCCTCTACTCCTCCCCCACTCCCTTTCCCATCTCCCAAAGGTCTGCTGTTTGGATTCCTACCCTCTCTCCTTCATTTTACTCTTTTTCTAACTCCTTGAGTAGGATCAGCCCCGGCCCTGGTGAGTTGGGTATGGGACCTGGGAGGAGAGAGCGGCCTCACTGGAGATTCACCCCAGCTGGCCCTACCACGTGTGGCCTGGGATGGGAAATGCCTGCTCTCAAAGAGTCTGTTTGCCCCCCTGGGAAAAGGGGTCTGTGTCCCCCCAGGCTGTGGAAACTCCCACTCCCCAGGACAATGCTGTATCAGGTTCTGAATCCAGTTTCCCCAAATCACTCAGCCGTGAGACACAGGGTCTGTCTGCTAAGAATGGTGTAGTATGCCTGGCAAGCTCAGGGTCCTGAGTTCAATCCCTGGTTAAAAAAAAAAAAAAAATTCTTGGGCCAGGAAAATAGCTCAGGAGAATGGTGTAGGACATGGGGTGATTGCCCTGCCTGGTCCTCTGCGGAAGGCACTCTGCCCACCTCCAGGAGGTGGGCAGGACTGCAGAACACGAGTCAGCCTCTGGGGACAGGGCCTTGGCTCCCGGCAGGTCCATGGCTCTGGTCAAGTATAGCATCTTGGCTCAGACCCAGGAGGCTCTGTTTCTCCTGGTTGAAGCTGGTGGCCTTGGCCTCCTGGATCTACACTGGTGGCCCCAGAAACCCCACATTACCAAGTTCTGAATCCCAGAGTCTGCTTGATTGCTTGGGTGGTGGTTGAGGCTGTAGTGGCCGTGTCCTCTTCAGGGTCCTGGGCTGCAAAGCCAGAGGTGGGGTGGCAGGGAAGCCAGAGTCGGAGGAGGGCCGCAGGTCTGGTGATCCTTCCCAAGGACAGAGGTGGCCGCAGGAATTTATAGTTGGGCCTTTGGAGCAGGGCACAGAAAGACGGGTCCTCGCCTGGGGTCACACAGCGTACCCCAGAGGGTCACCAGCCAGCCCTGCTGGAGGTGAGAGTTGGGTGGGGGAGTAGGGGCAGAGGCTCCCACCCTGCTGCTACCTCTATAGCTTTCTTCGGCATGTTGGCTGGAGGGGCTCGGAGGGAGGACACGTGTCCTTCCCCCAAGACTGCCCCCACATTCCTGCTTTGAACACAGATACAGGACCAAGAGAAGCAGAGGAGGCTGGTGAGGGTGAGTTGGGGACCTTCCCCCCACACACATCCAGCCAGCCCTCCAGGGCCGGGCTCCCCATCCCCCCCTCTGCTGTAGGAAGTGGTGGGATCCAGATGGAGTAGAGTGAGGGTTCCGAGGGTTCCGGCAGGGGCTGTGTCCAGAGGGGCACCGGGCTCCTGCTCCTTCCGACCCAAAGCTCCTCCAGCAGCCCCAGCCCTGGCCTCGGCCTCAGCCTCAAGCAGGGCACCGATCCTCCATAAAAGGATAAGGATCACATTCCTCACTTTTTAAGTCGCACAAAAGCTGTATGCATAATTAATGTGCAATAAACGTGAGCGGCTGGAAATTAACTAAATGAAAAAAAGGAATACACTTAATTGTGAAAATTTAATTTTGCCTTTATTCTTTTCTTTCTTTCCCGCTCTCCCTCCCCTTTCCCCTGCCCTTTTACAACTTGTTATATTCTCGGAGCCCGTCAGATCTTGCTGGAGATCACAGTGTGAAAGAGTGGCCTCCTGACCTCTTGCCAGGGACCCGGGGACAAGATTAGTCTTAAGCTGCAGCCTAGTCAGTTACTTTCAGCTGAGAGAGTCTGAGGGTGCCCACGAGCCGGGGGCTATTGTGTCGCACAAAGGAATGTTGTAATCGTTCCCCAAGCCCCTCCTTGGGGGACCTTGGTGTCTGATTTTTTAAGGCTTTGGTCGATGTAATTTTGAGAGTCAGAATCGCCTTTAGAAACTCGGAGAGAAAGCCTATCATGTTATTTAAAATTCCTAAAGTAAATTCAGTGTTTAAAAGTCAAAAGACTAACTACATTTACATATATTCAAGCAAAGTATTTTAAACAGTAATATCTAAGCGTCTTCTGCTAATTTCTTAAAGGACAAGACCTTTTTCAGGTGATAAGATCTGGGGATGAAATTTCCCAGTGGAAAACTTTATTGACACATCTCTTAATAAAACCTGAAGATTCAACTTTAAGAAGCAACCCATCCACTTGAAAGAGAATTTAAATTTTTTTTTAAAAAAACAAAACTCTATTAGCTAGGTACTTTAAGATATGATTTATTGCCCACATATAACAACAACAATAACCTAAAATATCAAGTCCCTGGATATAAATCACCACCGATCCCATCTCCCTAACATGCCAGCTGTTTTCCAGCTTCTGCTGTCTTTCCCAACCTGGTCTGTATCAGCAGATAATTTTCTAAGTGGCAGGACAATCTAGAGATGGAACCCAGAATCATTTTGGCTGTTTGGGGAAAAAATATATATATATATTTTTAGAATGTTCTAGTTTGTTTGGATAGTTTGTATCTGGAGC
The DNA here is from genome assembly GCA_002564285.1 of Tympanoctomys barrerae. NCBI lineage: Eukaryota > Metazoa > Chordata > Mammalia > Rodentia > Octodontidae > Tympanoctomys > Tympanoctomys barrerae. Next base: position 8,913 of record NDGN011363022.1, on the reverse strand, counting down.
TTCTTGAGTCTTTACAAAAAGTAGTTGACTCATGGTGTCTCTGGGTTGTCCTGTTACCAGATTAATGGAAAATAAGACAACCGCTTGCATGCACTGCCACCTCTGCATGGGGCCCTGGTGCTGTTCCAGTGAACTCTGGTTATCCAAGAGTTGCCCGTTGGTTTAGGTCTATGGCTGTGACAACTAGATCTGTAGCTCCGGACGCTCCTGGCTGGCTGGCCAGCCCAGGTGGCAAATGTGGCTGACTCCGTGAACAGGTAGCAGTGGGCCAGGGTAGCAGGCAGGTTCTGCAAGAGTCGGTTCAGCCCAAGTCCTCTGCGGCACCAGACAGCTAGACCCCAGCCGCAGATCTTTGCATTAAACGGCTTCTGACACTAAAACACCAAGTCTGCTGGCCGTTGTCATAGGAATGCAATATCCTCTGAAGGTCCCCTTATTAAAGCCAAGGCTTGCTGCCACCGCCCAGGATAGATTTCTATTCCATTTGTATCGATCACAGGGAAATGTCTTATTCCCTGGTTGACAAATATGGCCAGCAGGGAGTTAGTTAGCATTGGGAGGAAGACATTTGTTTTCACAGTGATTTCAGGGACCCCAAGCTGCAGCTGTGTTATCTTCTCAGTTGTGATGGGTGAGCTCTAGCAATGATATGGAATTACAAATATGAGGAATTACCATTTTGCAGAACAATAGAACCTGCCAGGAGACTTTAGAAATACTTGGATGCAGCCACTTCGTTTTACAGACCTGGGGCCAAGGAAAGGGACTTACAAGGTCACAGTAGTAGTGGCATTTCTAGGAACTTGTCTCGTAGATACCTGTCTGTGGTGGCAAAGGCTATTCATCGCAGGTGAAAGATGGCAATTATCTTAGTGTCCACCACGGGTAAAAGCGCTGGTGTCGGGTAAAATTATGTTAAGTTATGATTTCCCCCTTCGACGATGGTTGACCAGCATGTGACTGTCAATATTTAATCTGTGGCCCCGACTGAATGGAGTGGTACTCAGGAACAAGAGGGAGAAGACTCCCGAGCTGTATTATTAAATGAAAAACACCAAGTGGCTGAGCGATGCATGTGTTACGTTCCACCTACGATTTCAACAAGGAAACACGCACACATCTGCTGGTCTAAGTCTCAGCTCTCTGGAAAGATACGAGAGAAATTGTCCAAGGTGACTGCCTGGGGAGTGGAAAAGGTTTGTCAGCAAAGCTGCTGTTTTGTTTCACAGCCTCTATACCTTGTGTGCATGGCGGCTATCACCAAGTTAACATTGAGAACAAAGATCAAAATGCCAGCAGAGCCCTCCCAACGAGGGCGAAGAGCTCAGCGGGTGCTGCATTCTGGGCCTTGCCGTTCTTTATCCCACAGAACCTCAGTTTTCTGCTCTCTGCTGCGGAGGTGATGGTATTGTTCACTTGCTGGAGTGGATGTGAAGGTTTCCTTGAGATATAAATGAGAAAGGCTCAGCCTCTGGCACAGATGTCAGTAAACATTGCATGTTGTTATGAACGACACATAAATCATCACACACACACACATGTAAATCTTTATACTAACTTGCTTGGTCCTTCAGTTTTCTTGGAAGAGACATTAACTCCCTGTATGTGCTCAGAGTCTGAAGCTAAGATTGCTGAGTGTTATATCTGTTTAAGGGACTGCTGCTGCCGCCGCTGAGGTGACAGCCCACGCTGAATTTACAGGGTGGGTCGGATGCTTTTCCCCCCTGGAACAGTAAATGGTCTTCCACATCCCTGTGTACATAGGCAGGTGAACTAATAGAATTAAGCTTATTGGTTTAATTCCTCTGGGCCCCCTTGGCAAGAGAAGAGCAGCTGGATGAATATTTTAATTAAGCTCTGACACCCAGAAGTCAAAGTCCCCGAGTGGTCCCAGTGGACCATGTCTCACAGTTTGGGGTTTAATCAAGTGCCGCTTCAGAGTTCAAATTTCTTCCTGGACACAAATATGTCATTAGGCGTTCAAGATTTCCACTGGAAAAAAAAATACAACTTGACTATATTTTCTCTAGAGAATGACACCATGATTCGATTAGCGCTTTTTCCTTGACATTTTGCCCACTTTATTAACTTCTGCTTTGCTTTTAAGCAGGCAACTACTGTTTTACTTCCCTGAAGAAGCTCATAATATTATAATTCAAGTGTCAGGACAGATTAGGTTAAACGAACTGTGTAATTCCCGAAGGAAAACAAACTTCAAAACGGACGCGGTTAGCCTTGTAACATGTCATGGGTTGCATTAGCGTCGAGCAGGCGATTCCGTCACCTAATGTGCTAAAGTTGGCTCAGATGTCCCCCACTCTGCAAGGTGAGAAATTACTTAGCTAACAAAACATTTAGTTTTCCTCTCTTTGCATTCTTTCTTTATGAGATCCTGAATGTGACATTTTCACCAAAAAATCTCTTTGCTTATTTGTGAAAAATGTATATTAAAACCAAAACCCATCAAATGGAAAGAAATCACAGATGGTTTTATTCACAAGCAGTAGAATTAATGGCCTCTCCTCTCTTTATAAATATTAGAAGCAGATGAGTTCATTACCATTTCACCCTAATAAAGAAAACCTGCTTGATTTTGACAAGACATCGACTTATCTAATATATCTACTAAATAACAAAGCTACTTCCCGCCCGTAAAACACAGCCCGAAATCACCAACTTTACCTGGGCTGTTTTTAAATTAATGAAAAACACTCCAAAATTCTGCAAAAGAAAGCTTGGCAGTGGTGGGGTGGAATTCGAGGGATTTTTCAAAATGTGACCGATTTTGAAAAAAGAGGGTTTTGAAATGTTTACTTTGTGGTGGTTTGAAATTTTTACATCTTTCAACAAAGCGGGCAGAGAAGTGAAACCATCTGAAAGAGCTTTTGAAAAGAGCGATTCAGCATTAGGCGGCCAAGCGGAGGCTCCTTTATCTCGGGCAATCTGCGCACATCACATCGGGCTGCGGCGGCGGGGAGGCCGGCCCAGCGCCCCGCTCCACCCTTGCGAGCCCCAGCGGCCTCGCCGGGCTTCAAAGCGCAGTTGGCGGAGCGTCCTGGGAGGGAATCGGACACCTCGCTCCGGGGACCCTCGGGCCGACTCGCTCTTCCCCAGCGCTGCCGCCTGATGTGGTCATCTCGTTAGTCATGGGAAGCTCGGGTATTTCTGTTTGTGCCGCTTTCACCACTTGTTAAGCAAGAAGTGGGAGGCTTCGGGAGAGACTGCAAAAGATGTTTGTTCTCCCCAGGGCCACAGCAGTTGGGGCCACGGCCCATCCATCATTGTGGGGCCTCTCGGAGAAATGGAAGCAGTCAGCTCTACCCAGAGGGGGAGAGAAATGAAGGGCACAGGGGGCCTCTGTCGGGGACCCGCTTGGCCTGGCTCCAGCGCAGAGCCTGGGCTCCACCTTAGTCTGAGAATCTCCGAGCGTCCCGCAGGGGGAGGCAAGCCACAGAGCTAAGAAGAAAAGCTGCACCGCGCGCGGCTGCAGCCCAGGGCTGTTCCCCACTTCCCCCAGCCTGTAGGGCAGACACTACAGCCATCAGACACCTGCCCCAACCTGTCTCAGGTGAGGGAGGGGTGAGAGCCGAGGTGAATTAGAAAAGAAAGTTCCAGGTGTTGGGGATGGAACCCGGCCTTGCGTGTGTTACGCAAGCACTCCACCACAAGCAGCATCCCCAGCTCGGAAATCCTATCTCTAAGCAGTTCCTGAGGTTAGTGAGTCCAGTACCTTCATACGGTCCCAGAACCTGCATCCTGCTAGGCAGCGCTCTGCTTCTCCAAGCTAGAGGCTGCGACTCCTCCAGCAGGCCCAGGTGGGCTTCGAGGCTCCCTGAGTATCCCTCCAAGTGCCTCCTGCAGGTCTCAATTCCACCAGCACCAAACTTCTGGGGAAGCAACAAGTTTGAGCCAAGACCCCATGATTGAAATTCCCCAATAAATCCCTCCCAGCTGAGCCCTGAGGGTCCAACGCCACTTCAGCAAACAGAGATGGTAGTGTGGGGGTGGGGGTGCAAACTTCAAACAGGACTTGGGGGGTTGGGGGAGAGAGGAAGCCGCAGACAAAAGGCTCAGAGTTAATTAAAGAGACTGGACGGTTACACCTATAAAGTGGACGCCGTGTATGAAAGCACCCGTGATTTGATTCTTTGCAGGTTTCCTTCTTGCTTAGGGACAACCTTTTCAGGGTGGACCTTTGCCACCCTCTGTGAGCCCCAGCCTGAAGGACCTGCGTCTTCCACAGGTACTGACGCCTTTCCACAGCCCCGTGAAATATCATGGGTCTATTGCATTTAAGGGATTGGGCCAGGCCCATCGCCAAGGGCCCATCACCAAGGGAGACAGGCCATGGCCTCCCAGTCTCACATGTGAGGACAGTGAGGCTCAGACAGGCAAAGATGCCAACCCCAGGCCAGACGTGGAGTAGGAGAATCGGGGTAGGGACCCTTGTCCTCCAGCTTCTGCCACTGGCTGAAGTCAGGCTCAAGGCAGGGACCAGTAGAGCCCAGTGCCACTTAGTCCTCCCCTCAGCCCTGCCCCCTGGCATTGCCCGTGACATTCAATCAGGTGGCAGTGATGTCTGGCCCAGCCATTAGGGCAAGGCCTCCTCAGCGTCCCAGCGACAAATGGTTCTCATTTGAAAGGGAGGTTATAAAAACACATGCCCGAAGACACTGTCAGGGAGCTGAGGATTAATCTCATTTCAGTCAAAGACCATTCCAAATATTTTTCTGGGGGGGAGTAGGGGTAAGCAGCAGCCCTGGCTGGGAAGGAAGTCTGGGTTTCCAGGCGCCCCTCAGGTCAGCCGTTGGGAGGCGTGTTGTGGGCCAAGCTGCTGGGCCCTGGGTCACCTCGTGCAGCACAAGGCTGAGCCCAAGCAAGAAGCCTGCACTGCTGCCCCAGTCCCAGAGGCTGACTGTGGGAGGCTGGCACTCGGGCACTGACCTGCTCACCACGTTTGATATGTTGGCTCAGTTTCAGGGCCGTGTAAGTCACCAGAAGGAAAGGGAGGATTGGATGCCTAGGCTATTTTCATTTTCTGGGTGGGGTCAAACTGGAGTGGGTCCCCCTGGTCTCTTAAGCAGAAAAGGCCTCGAAGACCAGTAAGGGGAGGGCACTGCCCCTAGCACTCTACTTAGACACCTGCAGGCCAGGCTGGGAGTCCTCTCTCCAAGTTAGAGGGGTCCAGGGAGCACCCCTCTCTGGGCTGGGACAGCAACTTCCAAAAGGGGGGACCTGGGTCCCTACATGACATGCTGTAATTGAGGGCACATTGTCCTCTACACATGACGGTGAGCAGGTTCCAGGCAGTGGTCTGCAGTGACCCAGATGGACTTTCATTAAGCCCACTTTACACCTGGGGAAAGCAAGGCAGAGGAAGGCACAAGGGGCTTGCCTAAGGCCTGAAAGTTGGGCAATAGTGATATATACATCTCCTTAACCCTGTCAGCTTTTCAGAGTAGGGAATATTAACCTCTCTGCTTTATAGATTTGGGGGTTGAGGCTCAAAATGAGATGTGTGGAGTGGGCACGGGCCAGGGGGGTCTTGGGCCCTAGGCGCATGCTCCAGCCCCTCTGCAATCCTTCCCTTTCCGAGGTTGGCAAGGGTGGCTGGGCGTGACTTGTTCTCCCCTGGAACTGTCCTGGGTCTACACAGGCTGCTCGCCAGTGGCTGGCCTCCTTCCAAACACACGTCGGCAGTGTGAAGCCAATGGATTTATTTTCCGGCGGTCAGAGGAACTCCCCAGCTCCTCTTTCTTTGTGCGAGGCTCGGGGAGTCATGGTGGTGTGCGCCAGGGGATGGGGGCAACCTGTGGAGCACTGCAAGGGCTGGCGCCAGGCTGGGCGCAGCACCTGGGTGTGGCTGACCAGGTGCAAGCCAGCTGCCCAAGGGTGGGACCCCAGCGGCAGCAGCAGGGAGGGGCTGTGGGTGTCCTTGCACTCTGCCTGCATCCCTCCAGGCATTAGGGAGAAGTGCAAGGGAGAGTTCCCATCCCCACCCGGTGAATGAGATTCCCTGCAAGGTGCTTTCCCTGGACTCTACAACAGGCTGTCCCAGCCCCTGCAGGGAGCCACCCTTGGGCGCCCCCACAACGCTGTGAGGTCCTAGGGCCTCTGGAAGGTGCGGGGTGAGGGTGGGAGTGGGGGCTAGGGGTAGGGTAGTGGCTGAGGTCCAAAACACTCCCATCCTCTGGCAAATCTAGGAGGGAACATGCTGGAAGCACTGTCTGTACAAAGTGGGGCTCCCACACTGGAGGACAGGAAGTGGCTGGCTAGGGTCTCATGGCTTCGGGGTATTTGTCTTTCTTCCTGCCCACACTGGACNGCTTCCCTACCACCAAAGCCTTCTTCTGGGACTTCATCCCAAGTCTTCCAGACTCCCCTGCTTAGAGAGAGGCCAACTACCTAAGTGGTCTGATCTCAGTTTCTCCACCTAAAAGCCCTGGGTGTCTGGTTACTGTGAGCCCTGAACCCCAAGGTCGCAGTGAGGTGAAGCTGTAGACCCAGAAGTGGGGCTGTCTGACCTCAAGAACCATCCTTTCCTTTATTCCCCACACCCAATGACAGGACAGCACTTCTCTGATGAACATAATCTGACAGCATTCTGGCCTCGCTCTGGAGTTGGGTCGCTCAGCCACCCTTAGCTGACTGTGTGCTTCTGAGTACTCTCTGGGCCTCAGCTTCCTTATTTGGGACATGGAGGCACCCCTAGCTGCAAGGCTTGGTGCTGCCTAGGGACACACTGTCCCCCATGAACATGGTTGATGTGAATGAGCAAATGCCACACCAGCCATCTGTTCACCCTTCACCAGGAACATCCTAACTGCAGGGCCAACCCTCAGTGCATACCTTCCTCCCGGAGGCTTTCCCACCTGGCTGGGAAAAGGATTGGTAAAAATAAGAGCCATTTTCAAAGGATGTAGGAGGATAGGCAAAGATTCTTAAACAGAAAGCACCAGCCATAAAGGAAAAGACGGTAACTGAGCCAAACTCGGTCTTCATTTCTTTTCCCCACAAGACACCAAGACTGAGGCAACACCTACAATATTTAAATGGCAAGTGAATACCCATCTCTGATAAAACTATACAACAAAAAAGGGGGATACAAATGAAGGACCATTTTGTATCCATATATACAAAACAGTTGATAGATATACAGCTACTTTCTCTTAGTGAGAAGAAAGTATTCACTATTTGTACTAATAGTGTTTGGACAGGATATCACGTCTGCATCTTGTACTGTGAATAACCACTATAAAGATGGCAATATGCAATGTATTCATTATTGAAGCTGTCCTACTAATCTTTTTTTTTTTTTACTAATTGATTTTGAAACTGTCTCATTGCTATTTGTTTCTCAATAAAATTAATTTAAAAAAAATAAAAAATAAGACTGAGGCAAGCCCCAGAGTGGGGAAAGCTGTGTGCACCCATGTCGGATGAAGGACTTGCTTTGAAGATGCTTAAGGAGCCAAGTACCATGCAGAGGGACAGTCCTATTAAAAAATGGGCAAAAATGGGCCAGATCTTCACAAAAAATACACAAATGCCCAATAAATGTATGAACACATGCCCAACCAGTCAGTGGGGAAAGACAAATTTCAGCTACAATGGGATACATCACATCTACTCAAATTGCTAATTTTCAAACATCCTAAAATGCCTGATTTTTTGTGAAGGCTCTGGGACCGCTGGACTTGTCTATGCCTGGTGGGTGTGAGTGTACAGCCAGTTTAGAGATGGCTGCAAGCGCGTGTGAAGACCACTTGGATATATTTTCTAATTCTGATGCCGAGCCTGCTCTCTAACCCAGCAGTTCCTTCCCTGGATATATGTTCAGCCGCAGTCCGTCCACCTGTCCACGAAGTGAGAGAATTTCTCTAGGCCACTTATCATCATGTGTCTACTTTAGGATAGGTACCACACTGCTTTAAAAAGTTATATTTCCCCCAAATTTTAGAGCAGCTTTAGATTTATAGAAAATTCAATATTTCTCTTGACTCTCACACCCAACTTCTCGTTACTGAAGTCTTACAGTAGTGTGGTGTCATGCTGTTTTCATTAGATTTGCAGGGTCTATATCTGGAAGAATGAATCCCTCTTCTCTTTTTTAAAAAAATGTTTAACGTGGACTTTTATTCTCCCATAAACATTTTATCATTTTAGGCTAACTTGGTTAAATTCTGCCAGAACTCTTGCATATATTTTTTGTTTTAAAAAATAATTTGTGATTTAAAAATGCTTATTCTGGGCTGGCCAGATAGCTCAGTGGATTAAAGCCCTGGTTAGGTAGACGCAGGGATGGGGGTTTGATCCCCAGCATGTGGTGCCAGCGCCATCCCTGGGGCACATTGAGACAAAGATTGAGACTGAGGGTGGTGCATGCCTGTAATCCTAGTGCTTGGGAAGTTGAAAACAGAATCACTATGAATCCATATATATATATATATCTATATCTATCTATATCTATCTATATATATATATATGGCTTATTCCTTCTTGCTTGGGTTTTGTTGCATATATTAATAAGAGAATACTGGCATCTTCACACAAATTCATTGAATTCATATTTAGCAGGAGTCTATTTTTTAAAATAATTTTATTGAGAAACAAATAGCAATGAGATAGTTTCAAAACCGATTACTAGCAGAGTTTCAATAATTAATACACTGCATATTGTTGCCTTAGTGGCTATTCATTGTACCAGATGAAGACATGAGATCCTGTCCACGAACACTATAAGAACAAATCACTCTATTCACTGAATTAAGAGAATGCAGCTGTATATCTATCCTATTTTGAATATACGCATACGAAATGGTCGTTCACTTGTATCTCCCTCCTTTTTTTTTTAGTTTTGTCAGAGGAGGGTATTCCATTGTCATTTAAATATTGTAGGTGCATGAATTCAGC
>NDGN011362992.1:0-10228 GCA_002564285.1 Tympanoctomys barrerae | reverse complement strand
AAGTGCTGGGATTACAGGCACACACCACCATGCCCAGTCTCAATCGCCTTCTCAGTGTGCCCCAGGGGTGGAGCCTTCATGGCACACAGGGGATCAAACCCCAGTCCCTGCATCTGCCTAAGATGCTTTAATCCTCTGAGCTATTTGGCTGGCCCTTCCATTCATTAAAATACAAGTTCTTGAGGTGGAATAATCCTCTGCATCTCTGCAAGATATGCTGTGATTTTACCAGTTTCATTCCTAATTGCATGTAGTTGAGTCTTTCCTCTTTTTCGGCTAAGGATTTGTTGATTTTATTTAATACTTTGAAGAACCAACTGTTGAATTCATGAATTCTTTGCATTGTTTTCTTAGTTTCAGTTGCACTAATTTCTGCTCTGATCTTTCCTTCTTTATATAACAATTGAGCTTGATTTACTCTTCTTTTCCCATAAATTTGCGGTTCAACATTAACTTTTTTACTTGAACTCACTCTGTTTTCGCCATACAAACATCCATCCCTATAAATTTCGCTCATGGGACTCCTTTCAGTGTATTCATATCATTTGATTGTATAAACCATCTAGATTTTTTTCTAATTTCGTCTGTGGCTTACTGGATTTTCAGGAGGGTGTTACTTAATTTTTATGTGGTTTTGGAGGCTTTTTTTGTTTTTGCTATTGATTTCCAAATTAAAAGCACTATGGCCTAATAAACATGCATGGCATAATTTCATTTTGTTTGCATGTACTTAACATGTTCCATGAGCTAGAATGTGTTCCATTCTGGAGAGTGACCATGTTCAGTTAAGAATGTGTTTTCTCAGGCTGTGGAGTGGAACTCTGCTTTACCTTTTTTATGTCTTCCATGTTTAGTTTGCTTTGGGTTTTGAGTCTGTTGCAACATCCTACCTCTCTAATTTATTGGGGACAAGAATTTGCGGTATATTTGACCCAGCCTGTGCTTATTTAGCATTGGCCTAGAAAACTTTTTATACTTTATGTGAGGCAATCTCAGTATTGATCTACCAGGAAAAGCAGCTTTTGAGGATAATTACGTCACCCTGACTAACGTGTTACTATTAGCAATAACAATGACATCAAATGCAGCCTAGAAAAAGCTAAACTGAGGTAACCATTAATTCGCCAGCTTCACTTGTGTTAACTAGATTTAAGGTTATATAACAAAAATCCCCAATGAACAAAAAGATTATATGCAATATGTTAGCCCTCAGTACAAAAATTTTATCCTTGGAGACAAATTTTTTTAAATGGATTAGAGGGAAAATAGAGGAATAGAAGAAAAGGAAGAAATTCTAAGCAAGGCTGGAGGATAAAGGAGGATTATGGAAACTGGTACAGAAGACAGAGGGAAAGAGAGAAAGTTTAAAAACAAGAGAAGAGAAGAGCAACAAAACTAGAGAATGTTTACATTCATATGAAAACAACAACAAACAATGAAGAAAAAAACAAAAAAGGAGAGAAAGAAATAAAAATGAAAACAAGAAGTGCACACTGCAATGTGCACCCTGTTGTGGCTGGAAGACAGACTGCGGACCCACGTCAGTCCATCCCAGCAAGCCCGCAGCAGCTCCACACTGGGGTAGAGGACAACTTCAGTGAGCCTGCACCTCTATTTCCAGTCCAGGCTGGCCTCTCGCTGGGAGGGAGGAGCTAGTCCTCCCTACCTGGCAGCAGTCCTGGGGACCCTGTGATCTTGGACTTTGTGAAGCCACTACATGCACCCAGCAGCAACTCTGAGTCTCAAAGTCAGTTGGCCTCTCTAAGATGGCTCCCAGCCAACTGCCCTCTCTTGCAGAAAATCCAACCAAAACAGCTCACGGCCACAGCAGTCTGCTGTGCCTGCTGCTCTGCCCCAGTGGTGTGCTCCTCTGTGGAGGCCTTGTGGGTCACCTGCAGTCACCAGGTGCTGGCAGTTCAAGCAGCTCCTCCCACAGAGTGAGTCTGAGCTCGGGGAGAAAGAGCTGCTTGCCTCCTCCTTATTTATTGAAGTTTCTCCTTTCAGTCTCCCTGTGGGCTGCAGTTATTTCTTGCGGCTTTTCCTGGATCCTGCGGATCCACTTTTCTCCTCTTCCTCCAATGCTCTGTTCCACTGTCTGGACACCAAATCTCTCAAAGGCTCTTTCTCTGCTGCTCACCATTCCACCATCTCGCCTGGAAGTCTCTTCAGTTGTGTGTATATTACCTGGTTGTGTTTGCTTTGTTGTCTGAAATATTGGCGCCATATCCAAAATCAGGGCCAAGGACAACGTCAAGGAAATTTCCCCCCCAATTTTTTAACAGCATTTTGACTTTTGGTCCTACAAGTCTGCAATACACTTTGAATAGATTTGTGTGAATACTGTTAAACAAGCAACGGACTTTATTTTTTTTCATCTTAATACCCAGTTTTCTCAATGCCATTTGTTTCAGAGACTCTTCTATCCACTTTTATGTATACTTGTTAAAAAAAGAAATAGTTGACTGCTTATGCTTGAGTTTACTCTTGGGCTATTTATTTTGTTCCCCTCATTTGTGTATATATTTTTACGTGCCCCTCATGCTGCTCTTCCGCACTTAGCTTTGTAATGTAACTCAAGAATCGTGAAGCATGACATTTCCATTTTCTTCATTCTCAAGGCTGCTCTGGCATTTAGGGTCTTTTATGTTTTTTAGCAAGTTTCAAAAAAATTTTAGTGCAATGTGAGCCTTAAAACCCTCTCAATTTTACTGAAACAAACAGAAATAGCCAAACAGATAGCCCAAAATGATTTTCATAAAGTTGGTTACATTTTCATCTCATCGTGTTGATTTAGTTATTGAATATGGAGATCAATTGCCATTACCAAGGTGACAGTGACAGAAACAGTCAGAAAGAGCAAGGCTTTTTTCTCCTCCTCTTGCCATCTATTTTCCTCCAGTGATGGGAAAGGAGTTTCTGAATTGTGGTTTACAGAGACCTACCCAAGAATAAGAGATAGAAGTGTAAATTTAGAGCTAGGATCACAAATAAACGATCGCTGCTGTCCCTTCGGAAGCCCTGTCCTGCTCCCTAGGCTGCTGAATAGAAGCCATCAGAAATTGTTCATTACGTGTTTATAGTCCCTTCCTTACATTTCATACTCCATGTTATACATCTGCCTTCTTCTTTGTTTTGTCCCTGTTTTGCCAGAAAATGCCTTGAGATAGTTCAGAGACTGTGCAGAGGACCGGACATCACGACCACAGCAGTATCATTCAAAGTCACCTTTCCTATGTGAGTCCGCAGGACACTCTTAGGTCTTGGCAGTGGGGCACTTCTCTGGAATTCTCCACAGATCCTTGTTTATCCATATTCTGTCCCACAGTTACTATGGAAAAAAATTCAATAACAATACAGAAGAAAGATTAAGAAAAAAGGCATAGAGCGCTGTTTCCAAATGTCAAAAAAAAAAAGATCATCACAGAGAAAAGCCACTAAAACCACTATATATTGCTCCAGAAAACTGAAATAGAACCCATAAGCAAAATTATGGGCTCACATTTGGAATAGCATAAAGAAAATCTTTTACATAATTTATTCCACACATTCATTCAGTATATGAATATTTAGTCAAAAACAATTGCTTGTCAATCATTCTTTCTTCTTGAACTAGAGATCTAGCATCAAACAACATGGAAAAGGTCTCTTTCTTCATAAATGTCACATTTCAAACAAGGAAAAAAATTATACTAAAGGAAGATTATTTCTGAGACTTAGTGCTCTGAAGAAAATAATTAGGATCATGATAGAGAATGCTGGTGGAGAGGTATAAAGGCCAACAGAGAAATAATGATCTCTGGGCGTAATAAGAAGCCTCTCCCTGGACACTGAGCACACTCCCCACCATAAACCTTCATGGGGATCACACTACTGACATGCAGTTTCTACCTGCTTAGCATTCTCCCAAGTGCCTTACAACTCATTACACTCTCAAAAAAAGAACAAGACAAAATGGAACAAACATTGTAAAATGATTGTCTTGTGCATGCAAATACAAACCTACTTTTACAAAGAAATAAATTAAAAGACAGAAAAGTTAATGAATTTGTCTAAGGTTACAGCTAATAAGCCAGCAATCAAAGCTTTAAACTCAGACAACTGCATTCTGGAGCAAGTGCTCCTAACCACAACATGCTCAACAAGGTGGTACCTATTCACCACTAAATTTATGGGCCACACAATGGGTGCTGTTCACGCACTCACACTCAGTCGTCTGCTGGCTTCCTGTGTATGCCACACATGGCCGGCCACGAGAACTAGAGCCCTGCACAAAGGAGCCCAAAGTCCTATCTCTCACCGGCCTGCAGGGTAAACTTTAAGGCTGTCATTGATTGTGTTCTCTAGGAAGCCGATGCTGAAATAGCCACCAGGGAAAGTTTCATAGAGTTCTTTTCTTAATGATTATTTTCAAAAAGAATAAAAACCAGTAAAAAAAAAAAAAAAGAAATGTTAAAGAATTTCACTAAAAAAAGCAATAGGAGTTCAACAGTGGTTGTAATATTGCCTGTTGTCTTCGAATCAGTTGCTCAGATTATTAGATATATTCGTGCAAAGCTGGTAAATAATAATAATAATAATGGGAAGAAAAATAAAAAATTAAACATTAACTGCTCCTTTCAATAGACCAGTAGAAATCAGCAGTACAATTATCCAAGCAATCCTGTGTATACACATGTATATTTTCCCCCTCCCCTTTTTCTCTCCTTTTCTTCAGCCCAGCTTTTTTCCCCCTTTGAACAGCCTCATTTCCTTTCACAGTATCTATTGTACCTTTCCGATTTTATTCACTCTTTCAGGTTCTGACACTAGGGAGACAATATGATGTTTACACATGTGGGTCTGGTTTATTTCATTTACCATATTGGTCCTTTGTTGCATCCATTTACCTATAGAAGCATCGAGTTTGTCTTTTTCATGGCTGAGTAGTACACCATTGTTTTCATAAAGTTCTTACACCTGAGTGAAGGAAAGGAAGACAGAATACATAGAAAACATGGGAAGTGCTAGATTAAATCCTGAGAGGAAGACAGAATCAATTATTGCCAAGAGATGAAGTTTGAATGAAACTCTAGCACACCTTATGTTATTGATTTGCTATACACATGCTCTAATTTCTTTGAGTGTTCATATTAACATTTTATTCACCTAAGAACAAATGCACTACACAGCATTTTATAGCCATATTTAAGGTTAACAGAAGCAGCACTCCAGAAGCAAGATACATAAAAGCCAATGCTAAAATTTACAGTTAAAATAACATAGTGCACACTGGTAAGAACAAGCCTTAATTTTTACAAAATGCAAACAGAAATATAATGTTCCCCCTTGTTTCAGGAAGAACCAGAGCTTGTAGCAGGGCTCTGTGTGATAGAGTTCATTTCCTTTTGGATTCTTCCCAAATGCATGTGCCAAGAAGTGAGTGGGATTCCCCTCCGCGGCCACTGGCCACAGACGTGTCCTTTGTTCTCAGACCTCACAATGTCTTGGGAACCTTAAATGTACTCAGTGTCTCCTGATGGAGCTGAGCAGCCCATCTGTGGAAGATGCACAGAACAGAAGGGGGATGGGGCTGCCACAAGCCTTCGGGTAACACCCACATGACCTCCTGAGATGGAGAACTGCCAGCACACTTGGCAGTCTCTTAATACAATCCTGCTTCTCTCCTTATACAATGTCTTTCTTCCCAGTTCTCCAAGACTCTTTTCATGGTAACTTTCTATCCACATCTCTTCCCTCCGCTGCCCACATTCTAACTGAGATGAAAAATCTCACCTACCTTTCCCTCAGGAAAGCAGCAAATCTGAGATTTACCATGAAGGAGAGAACCTGGGAAACAAGTATCAGTCAGAATCTGGCTCCATCAATAAATGTTCCAAAGTTAGCTGACCCCACTTAGACAAGCTTCTCTCATGTTATTCTCCTATTGAACTGTTCAGCGGAATTATATTGGTGGTAAGAGTTGGTGGAGGAAGCAGGCAGAGTAAAACCCTGAAGGAACAATTCACTACCAACAATCTAAACTATTGAGATGCACTACATGTACAAATGCGGGAGAAAGCCACACTCAACTTGAAAACACATCACTCCTTCCACTACTCCATAAAGAAATGTAGCCTGATTTCAGATCATTGATTTTGAGGGTGAGACTTCACCCATTTAGTGCTTCTACGATCCCGCCGTACCTGTGGTGTGACATGCAGCACTGATTGTTCGTGATACCTAACATACCCAGGGGAAAGCAACCGGAGCATGAGAAGGTGGCTGTGCAGGAAGAGAATTTCATAGATGCAATGAAGGCAGGTGAGCAAAATTTTTTAATGGCATCTTGAAACAGAATAACTGTGGGAACTTTGTCAGGAGATTGGCTGATACCAATAGCCGATGCAGGCAACACAGAAGCATAGAGTGTACACAAGGAAATAGGAGAAATGAGTAAAAGGTAAAAAGGAAACCTACACAGTGGGGATGACCTGAGGCAATAACAAACAAATAGAACAAAAGTAGGCATTCAATTACAGTGTAAATCTAGCCAAAATAATTGCTTCAAGGGCAAAAATGGGGTTTTAAAATATAACTCTGAATTTCATTGCTTGTGCCTGATTTCTGTTGAAATATAGCTTCTGCAGAATGGGCTTGCCAAAGATGGATAAAACAACAGATACGACTTAGTCTGCTGGGATGTGCCGTCAACAGGAAGACATAGAGGTACTTTTCAGATACTATCCTGGTAACTTATGGCCCTCTCTGTGCTTGGACAGTGAAAATACAAAGGCAACAACTTTGCTCATGAAGATGTACCTATTTCAGAAGTATAGCCCATCACATTAGAGAGCTAGTGGGCAATCTTAATTCTTTCTTTTTTTTTTTTCTTTTCACATTTAGCACAAGGTCTACAGGGACTCACTTCATAGATTGGACTCATAGTGATCCTCCTATTTTCAGCCTCCCAAGAGCTGGGATTACAGGCATGCACCGCCACACCATGCACAGTCTCAATCACAGTCTCAGCATGCCATGGAGGTAGGGCCAGCATGGCAGGCTGGGGATTGAACCCCAGGCCACGGGGTCTACCTAAGCAGGTGCCTTAATCTGCTGAGCTATCTGGCTGGTCTGGGCAATGTTAATTCTGCAGGAAATGTGCATTCACTAACACAAACACAAAAAAGTCTATTACGGGCTCTACTGCGTTCAAAGGGCAAAACTGTCTGTATGCATCATGGGAAAGTGGGTGTTGGGGATTTAAATGAGTGCTTTGATTTCAGGTCTGAGGATCCTGTCTCTTGACTGTATGAAGGTGCAAGTGCTCACCATGTTGTCGTGACATATGTGTTGTCATAGGGCTTTTTCACTGACTATAAGCCTATCACCTATTCCAAAGGTAGCCCAGCATTGCTAGAGTTCAACATATTATCATTTAGTACTTTTAATTTTCATGTTATAAAACAGTGGTGAAAGCAGGCAAAAGCAAATGTCAGCACAAACTGGATGGAATGCAGTGCTGAAGTGGCACTCCCGGGGAAGCACGTGTGAGTGCCCAGAAAAAGTTTTCCTACAGGAAAAAAGATATTAGGAGCTATTGAGAAGAAATATCCCAAGAGAATTGGAAAGACTCTTTTCATTAAAAACAAACAGACATGGATGAAGGAGAAAAAAAGAGATTATAACTAGAATAATAAGAAAACCAATGGCTGTGGAGATAGTTCAGTAGAATAAGCGCTTGCCTGGCAAGTGCAAGATCCTGAGTTCAATCCCCAGTACCACAGGAAAAAAAAAAAAGAAAGAAAGAAAAGCTGTTACTTAACCTCTTGTAATGTTTGAGGGTGTTTTGTTCACAGGCCGCCTATTTTGAGAGTACTTAAGGTCATTGGTAAATAGCAGAGGACTACCTGGGAGCGAGGGAATTCCTGGAATGCATGAAGTACAGAGATCAAGACCGCCCAGAAGGCCAGCTCGCAAGAACAAGAAAGATGGCGTCAGCAATCTTAACATGGAACAGGAAGACATCTGCTGCCTCCCTCTATTCCAGTAGCTGCCAACGTAATTTATTCACAGGCCAGCGCTGCCACAGCAAGGCTCAGGACGTGAGAAAGCAGGGAAGGGGTACAGACCCCTTTCCACACAATCTTGTGAGTGGATCACAGAATCCATGTGCTTTGTTTCAAGCACACTGATTCCCCACCTATCCTTTGGTGTCTTCTGTCATACAATAACACTGCGTAGTTTATGACGTAGGTGTGCATTTCCTACTAACTCACAATCTGTAGTAAGATCAATTAGAACTTTTCTATTGTCAAATCTTCAATTTGAGGGCCGGCCTGATAGCTCAGCGGACTACAGCGCCTGCTGAGACAGAGCACAGCGGCCGGGATTCGATCCCCAGCCTGACGTGCCAGCCCGGCCCATGGAGCATGCTGAGACGACTATTGAGGCTGGGCAAGGGGGTAAGAGCCCGTAATCCCAGCACTTGAGAAGCTGAGGCAAGAAGATCACTGCAAGTTCAAGCCTAGCCTGGGCTACACAGTGAGCTCAAGGCTAGCCAGGACTGTGTAGCAAGGCCCTTCCTCAAAACACCAAAAACAGAATACAATAAAATAACGTAACATAAAGGTAATGTGATCTAAAGGGCCGGCCAAATAGCTCAGCGGATTAAAGCACCAGCTTAGGTAGACGCAGAGGCCGGGATTCGAACCCTGGGCCTGCCATGCTAGCCCTGCCCCCAGTGAGCTCTGAGATGGTGATTGAGACTGGGCGTGGTGCCACGGGCCTGTAATCTCAGCTCTTGGGAAGCTAAAAGCAGGCGGATCACTAAGAGTCCCATCCAGTAGTGAGACCCTATAGACACTGTAGACCCTTCCCTAAAATACAAAAAACAAAACAAAACAAAATGATAATGTGATCTACCTGGGAATAGAGATAAGCGCCCCTCGGCTTGCTCTGCTCATACCCCAGGGATGTATTTACGTCTCTAGGGCTCTTGGGGATTCAGTTTCCTCTACTGCAAAGAATAAGTATTGGTTTGTGGACCCCTGTGTTTTCTTGAAGCCTTAAAGTATGATTAAGAAGAAAATTCAGAAGAAATTGACATTTGAAAGTGAGATTGGAAAAAAAAATAAAAATAAAAAAGAAACTGAGATTGGGCACAAGCAAATGCTGCTCTTGTCTCGTGCTTGGTTACAGACACAGGCCCCAGGTCACCTTCTTTCTCGCTCAATGAGAACATCAGCATCTTCACCTCGTGTCTAATTCTACAGATACTGGAGAGAAGGATGGACAGAAACGGCACACAGTAGGGACTCAGAAGTTCTCGGCAGCCGAAGCCCTGTGCTGCTTACCTGGGGCCGTTTTCTCTAGAACAGACAGGACTATCGGGCTTTCAGCTGGACCCTTTGGTGCATGTTCCCTTACAAAATCATAAACTGGGGTTTGTACCTTGCACATTGCCATATTTTGTAGTGAGAGCACTAACGCCTGGCAAATAGCATCAAACTCAGGCTGCCGGGGAAAACAAAGCACAGATGCGCGGTTTGAACAGCCTAGAAACCGCAGTTTTCTTTTCTTTAATGAATTTAGGACAGGGTCTACAGGGTCTACAGGGTCTACGGGGTCTACAGGGTCTACAGGGTCTACAGGGTCTACAGGGTCTACAGGGTGTCACTACATAAGTGCGACTCATAATGATTCGCCTGTCTTAAGCCTCCCTTAGCGCTGGGATTATAGACATGCGCCACCAGGCCCAGTCTCAGTCGCCCTCTCAGCACTCCATGGGGGCAGGGCACGCAGGGATTGAGCACTATGCCTAAACTGGCGCTTTAGTCCGCTGAGCTATCTGGCTGGCCTGAAACCTTCCATTTTCTTTTCCTTCTTTTTTTTTTTTTTATTAATTTTATTGAGAAACAGCAATGAGACAGTTTCAAAACTGATTAATAGGACAGTTTCAATAATTAATACATTGCATACTGTTATCTTCTTAGTGTTTATTCATAGTACAAGATGCAGACATGATATCCTGTCCAAGTAGTTAGTACAAACCTTTCTTCTCATTGAGTTAAGTGAAAGTAGCTGTATATCTGTCCTATTTTGTATATATTGATACAAAATGGTCCTTTCTTTGTATCCCCTTGTTTATTTTTGTTAGAGATGGGTATTCCATTGCTGTTTAAATATTTTTAAATATTGTAGGTGCATGAATTCAGCAAAATATTCCAATATAGTCTAGTAGTCCATAATA
>NDGN011362989.1:0-12264 GCA_002564285.1 Tympanoctomys barrerae | reverse complement strand
AGATACCAAGTTCACTGTATTTTATAAAAGAACATCAGAGAATCTTGGGGAAGTAGGTTCTCCCGTTTCCTCCTCAGACTGGTGCAAGAAACAGAGATGTTGAAGAGCATCTTGTTTCCTCCTGGTCCAAAATCACAGCAGGTTTGCACTGCTGAGCTTTTTCCAAAGGCAAGAAGCAGAAGATACAGATGCTAAAGCAAAAAGAGAATACAGGTTAGTTTTTCTTTTTCCCTTTTGTTTATTTATAATTAAATTCATCGTTAAGCATCTATTTTTTGATCTTTTGTAATTGGATTTCCAAATCCATCTTATATTTAAAATATTTTATGTGTCATTTATATAGCACACAAATAACTTCAAATTCCCATTGTGTTTATGTTTTCTTAAAATAATGATTGCTTTGAGTTTATACTCTAAGAATTGTTTTTAACTCCTCTTTGTAAAGTCTTCTGTGTATTTGCACTTTCTTTGATAGGTTTTGTACATTTCTGATGAGTAAATAAAAACTTAGAAACAATCAAAATTGTTTTCACACAATGCTCCTTCCCACCCTCAGCTACACTGTCTAGGCTCAAGGAGTGAGGGACATAGGAGCACAGGATATGGGGTGGAATAAAGTAAACTGAACTAGGGCACTGTGATTATGCCACTATTTCCCCTTACACTGTTTCACCTGTCCTCTCAGCAGGTGGACCTAAGGGACCCGTCTTGTCTCATCTCTCTCCAGGATCGGCAAATTTCCCTTGTCATCACTTCCTCTGAGAAAGGTTCTGAAAAAGTTTGGTGTATATTGAAATACATTTTCGACAAAATATAATCAGCCCTTTTTAGGATCAAATCTCCTACATATGCTATACTCATACATTCCTTTTGGATTTTTATAGTGTTTATTGTTGTCAAACATAATATATTTGATTGCCCATTTACTTAGCTACTTCTACCAATAGAAAAGAAATGAGTATTACAGAATTTTTTCACTTGCTGTAATTTCCACACATAGACTAGTGATTGACATACTGCATCAAAATGTTGAATTAAAAATCATTTTATTAAATATGTGCCACTTTGAAATGAACTCAATTTATAACATGCCATGTATATTTAAATTGCTTCTTAATATATTGTTATACAATTTGAGTATGTAATAGAATTATTAGTTTTAACCCTCACTTATAAGACATCTGGTTGAAGTTACATTTTTTAAAAAAAATATACTTCAAATAAACTGTTTAACATTTAAAAATATGAGCAAAAGCTGAAAGATAAAGATGAAAAATGTAAAGGGTTGAACATAATATATAAAAGAAATTATGCCAATTTAGTAGTAATTTATTTGTTTAACACTTTTAACCTCAGGGGGAAAATACAGATATGACTTCTTTATGCTTAAATTTATTTTAAAATAAATTGCCTTTGTCATAGGGAAAATTGCATGCAATGACTTTATATACAAAAACTAGATTTTTGATTTAGAGTCAATTTTATTTCAGTGTATGTGAATGTATATGAAAATGTCACCCACAAATATTGTTTTCATGAGAAAATAGTACTTACCTATAGTATTAACATTGTAATTAGATTCATAATAATTTTGAAATAACAACATAAATTTCATCTATGTTTTATAGCAATATATGTGAAACATTAACCATGTGTAAGTCGGTCTATTAAAAAAAGATAATCAGGAAAAAGAGAAGTACAAATTAATGATTAACCTGTGAGCTATCTAATCTATCTATTTATCTATCTATCCATCTATCTATCATCTACATTTTTTTTTCAAAATTAGGGATTGAACTCAGGCTCTTGTGCTTGCCAGGGAAACACTTATTCCACTAAACCATCTCTCTGGCCCCTACATATGTACTTATGACATAGACTTAATGAGTTTTATTTGGATCCTGAGAGTCTAACAACTTAAAAATATCTAAGATATTTTCAGGACATTGTGTAAATCCAAACATCAAGCTGTCATTTGGTGCCAAAAAGGATTATTAAGTTTAGTAATTTTTTTCTTTGCATATAAAAAAGTCAAAGACATATAGAACTGATTATTTGAGGACAAATGTGTTGGGTATAACTTTCTATGAACTACCAGGGAGGGGACTTAAAGTGATAGAATATTGACAATTATTAAAGATAAGCCATGTGTACAGCATGTTACTATTGCAGCCTTTGTATATGCTTTGAGATGCTTCTAGTAAAAACTAAAATCTATGTCTGAAAAAAATTTAAAATATTAAGAATATTTAGCTGTTTTCTTGTTTCCAAAATTCTTCTTGAATTATTTTATCATAAAATCAAATATAGTTATGACTTATAAATCATTAAAATAATACATATATCATACTCCTCTGAATAAAACTACATCTATTCCTTTTTTTCTACAGATGTATGAATAAACAACTACATATTTTTCTAGATTGCTTTAATTTTTAATTGCATGATTCATTATATAGAAGATTTTGAAAAAAAGGTTTCCTGAAAGCAGAGAGTACAATGGTGATTGCAGGGTCTTGTAAGCAAAGGCGAGACTAGCAAGATGAGAGGACACGATGTCACAACACAAGTAACTGTGAGTAGGATGAATATAACTTTTTAAAAGGTATTTTATAAAAAAAATGCAAGAGCAGATTTCGTACTGTCCCTCACAAAGAAATGATAAATGTTTAAGAAGATACAGATGCTAAAGTGCTCTGGTCGGATAATTATACTTTAAACACGGGTTGAATCATCACATTTTACAATGCACATTTATAAAATTACTATATTCCAATAAAACAAATTTAAAAGGCAATTCAAAAACATTTTCAAAGTGGATAAACATGTATTAAGTATAAAATATAGGTTTGAAAATGAGCTTCTTAACTCAAATTTCTTATAATTAAAACACATATGTGTGAATAAACTCTTATTTATGTAAAATATTTTATCATCAATTTTGCTTTTACCATTTTTGTTTCTATAGATCCAATAGCAGTTTTCTTTTATAAAGACATGGGTGATATTATCAAGATGCTTGAATGACTTGTGAGTTTAAGAGAACAATAAAAGAAGTTATCTTTGACATACGATGATGTTTAATGATTCATTATTTGAAGATGGATTTGATGATGTCTTTAACTGTGTGAAAAGCAAAAAGTTTTTAAAGAATATTCAAAGTGAAATTGTGTTATGAGATAAAACGGTTGTCCAAAGGTTGTCCCACAAATTCACAAGTTTAAATTTTACCCTGATGTTATATTATTAGAATTTGGTGGCCTTCAGGGTGTGACAATGAATAGTCCTCTAGGACAGTTTCACGAACGGTATCTGCCTTTAAGACAAATACCCCAGTTGGCCGAAATTGCTCAGCTGGGAAAGCGTTAGAGTGAAGACAAATACCCCAGATGGCTTCTCACAGCTTTTGCCTGATGTGTAGCTACTGCATGACTTCACCCTTATGCAATCAGGAAGACGTTTCTCACCAGAAAATCACCAGGTTCCACAATTCAATAAGAAATTTCTGTTGTTGAAAAGCCAGTCCCTTTAATAAAGCAGTCTAAAATATAACAACTTCTTACTTATATTTGAAAGAAGTTCTTGGCTGCCAATTTAAGAATGAACGAAAAAGATGTGGTGTTTTTATATGATGGCATGTTATTCAACCATTAAAAAAAGGACAAACTGAAAATTTTTATAGGTACATGCATGCAACTCGAGTCCATACTTAGAACATAGAACAATGATGGAAACACTAAATGAACAATACAAGAAAGATAATCAATGCATGAAACAGATGCAAACAGACATCTGGGAAATTAAGAACACCATTGAAAGCTAGCAAAGACGCTTGAATTAAACTGAAGATAGACTTTCAGACATCAAAGACAGTGGTGCAACTAATGAATGTGAAATAAAAGATCTCTTAAAATTAACAATGAACCAGGAAGTTACAGTTCAGCAGCTACAAGACAGCACAAAGAGAAATTCTATATAGCAGGAGACAGCACAAATGACATAAAAAGACTATTTGCAGAACAACTACCAGAAAATTTTCAAAATGTGAGAAAAGAAAGAGACATATAGATAAGTAAGATATATAGAATTCCACATAGCCATAATCACAATAAATCTGCACCTATACACATAATAATAAAGATCTCAGAAATTCAGCAAAACATTAAAACCTGCTAGAGAAGGGAAACAGATCACATATTGTAGAAAGCCTATTGGAATCATGGCAAATTTCTCAACACAAAGTATGAAAAGAAGAAGAGCCAAGAGTGAAGCATTTTAGGTCCTAAAAGAAAATAACTCCCAACCCAGGCTGATGTTCCCTGTAAAACTATCTATCAAATTCAGTAGTGAAATAAGATCCTTCCATGACAAAGAACAATTGAAGAAATTCGTGACCACCAAACCAACACTACAAAGAGTACTGAGAGATATTCTACAAAGAGACAGACATGATCACATACGGAGAACAACAGAAAGCAACCTCCAAAACGTCCAAGTAATTTAAAAGAAGTAAAAATAAAGAACCCAGAGCAGGAAAATAACATGACAAAAATAAGCTAATATATAACAGTTATAACCATCAGTATAAATGGTCTCAATTCAATAATCAATAAAAACAGACTAGCAGAGTGGATTAAGAAACAAAATCCAATAATATGCTGCATACAAGGGACACGTTTAGGACAGGTAAGATAGCTCAGCAGTCTAAAGTGCCTGCTTAGGCAATCTTGGGCATGCACACGGGGATTGAGGATTGATCACAGACACCACACGCCATGCCAGCCCTGCCTCTAGAGTGAGTTGAGTGCCCTGGGCCACCAAAAAAAAATTAAAATTTTAAAAATTAAGAAAAAAAGAAACACATTTACATCTAAAGGAAATGACCAAAAGTGAAACGATGGAAAACAATCCTCCTTGTAACACTTAGGAATCAGTCTTACAAAGGAAATATATATATATATATATATATATATATATATATATAATTACAGTACTCTGAGAATTATATATATTATATATATAATTACAGTATAATTACAGTATTATATATATATATTATATATAATTACAGTACTCTGAGAAAGAGATTGAAGAGGATTTAAGAAAATGGAAAGATATTCCTTGATCCTGGATAGGAAGAACCAAAATTGTGAAAATGGCCATACTTTCCCAAAATTGTTATACAAATTCAATACAATCCCAATTAAAATGCCATTAATTTTCTTCATAGAGCTAGAGAAAACATTTTTAAAGTTCATCTGGAACCAGAGGAGACCATGAACTTCAAAACAAAGGAAAGGCAGAAGGTATCACAATCTCTGACCTGAAAAATAAGTATGGTACCAGCATAGAGACAGACCCGAAGACCAGTGGAACAGTTTACAAAATACAGGCCCAACTGCAAACACACTCAGTGTCACCTTATCTTTGATAAAGGGGTAAAAAAATGCTCTTTAAAAAGAAGACAGCTTCCTTAATAAATGGTGCTGGAAAAACAGGCTTTTCCCTTTGCTGAAGGCTAAAAGAAGACTCATGCCTATCACCAAGCACAAAGCTACAGTAAAATGGCATAAAAGAGTTAAATGTTAATACAGAAACATTAAATCTTGTGGCGCAAAATGTAAGTAGAAATCTTAAACATGTAGGTGTAGGTACAGTGTTCATAAAAATAAAAATTAAAAACTGCACGGGAAATACTGTGAAGAATCAACAACTGTCATCTCTTCTCTTTGAAGTTTCTACACTTTAAAGCAAATTTCCAACAGAGCAGAAAGAAAACCCACAAACTAGGAAAACTATATAGCTAACTGCCCATAAGAAAAAGGCCTTCTACCTAGAAATTTAAAACATTTTCAGGTCCCCTGAAATTCAAAGACCCAATCCCAAAATGTGTGTCTGAGAGGAATATATACTTGTCAGCAGAAGAAAGTATATGAAAAAATGTTCAACATCATTGATCATTTGAGACATGCAATTTAAAATAACAGAAAAAAACCTCTGAAATTACTTATCACCCCCAAATCAATGGGTAACATCAACAAGTCATCCAATAACAAATGTGGGAGGGGCTGTGGAGAAAAAGGAACCTTTCTCAGCTGTTGGTGGTAGTACAGACTACTACAACCTCTATGGAAATCAGTGGGGAGAGTCTCTAAAAATCTACTATTGGAGATCCCATGCAAGCCAGCTATTCGCTTTGTGGGAAGAACTGAAAACCTCACACCACAGAGATATGTGTGCACCCATATGTATAGCAGCTCAATTTGTTCTAGCTAAATCCAGAGAACAACCAGCTGCACATCAAATGAAGAATGATTAAAGAAGTTGTGGTGTTTTTACATAATGGAGCATTACTCAGCTATAAAACAGGATAGGGTCCGGGGATATGGCTCAGTAGAATAAGCGCTTCCCTGGCAAGCACAAGGGTCTGAGTTCAATACCCGGTTCTGAGAAAAAAAAAAACAAAACAAAACACGAGTATAAATTTGGGTCTTTTGTCAATAAATGGATGCAACTAGAGAATTTACTCTTATGTGAAATAAATCAGACCCATATGTGCAAACAACATATTTTCTGTTTAGCATGAGAATCTGAAAGAGAAAAATGGAATCTGAAAGGTACAATAGATACTGGGAAAAGGGAAAGAAATTATTCAAACAGAAAGTGTTACTCAGTTGAGGAGAAGGACAGGAGAGGGCATGCAGGAAGGAGTTATCTATGTATGAAGCAGGATGGTTCAAACAACTGTACTACACTTTTCTTGCTGGTCTATGGAAAGAAGCAGATGATTTTTTGTCTCCTTTTATCAATTGTACTTTTTCCTCTTTTTAATTTCTTATATATTTCTTTCTTTTTTCCTTGTTCAATTTTACATGTATATATCTGGTAATATGAATAAATGGTTGGAAAACAGCACTATGTATTGCAACAAATACAGTGAAATTCATATTACTTTAAGTGAAATTCTGTACCAGTTGTATTTTTTTTTGTTTTAATTCTAATGTGTACTCCCTTTGAAAAAAAGTCATTAAAAGAACATGAAGTTGAGGGTGTTAAAGTATATCAGTGGGTGGGCAACATAGCTCAGTAAGACCAAGTGCTTGTTTAGGAAAGCGCAGGAACCATCTTTGTTGTTCAATCTTCGTTACCACAGGCAGCACCAGCCCCACCCCCAGGCATACTGAGTCAGACACTGTGACCTGGCATGGTGCCACATGTCTGTAATCCCAGCACTGGGGAGGCAGAAAGCAGGAGGATCAGTATGATTCCAAGCTGCATAGTGAGATCCTATACCAAATGCATAATAAACAATTAAAATGTATATAAGTTATTTCTCTTGGCTATGAAGTAGAAATTATCAGTAATTTCTTTTTCACAAAAGCCACTGTTCCAGAAGTTGGGGCATAGACTATCATAAAAAAATATTCTCTTCACCACAACGAGTACTAGAAATCCAAATAAAAAATGATGATTCTGAGCATTTTTAAAATGTTCCTAGATACTCCTCTCTCTACTTAGATTTTCTTCCTTGCACTTATTAATTCACCTTAATTCTCTGCACTTTCCACTCTCCGAATCCATCTGTTGTATTCTGTCTCTGACAATATGCCATTAGCCATAACCCTCTGCATATCCTCAACTGTCTACTGAACATGTCCTTTCCCACTAGCCTACCTGACACCTGACAGGTCCTCAAGGATGCCTTCTCCTTGACAGTATTCTCAGCAGGAAGCTGATTGTACTCTCCCACTTCACCTGCACAAAAGCTATGTTAACATGTTGCAAATGCCTCTATTTCTCTAATATTTTGTCTAAGCCCATGCTTACAGTTCAGCTTTAATGTGTAGCTCTTTTATCTTTCGCCCCAATTATTCAGTCTATGTCAACTGGCAATTTGTTGCCTCACTTCATGGACTTGTATTAAGAGTGGCATGAGCCTGGACTAGAGCCTTTGGAATGCAACAAATTTTGGCTAAGTTCTGCATAATCAGGAGACATGCCATAGACTTAGCTTAGAAACAGCAAGAGCTCTTGGCAGGGCCCACAAGGCCACCTCCAACATTTCCTTTTCTCCAGTAACAGTGAATGCTAATCTCTGGTTTTACGTCTCTGCCTTGGAACAGAAGTAGATATCAGTCTGTAACATTCACAAAAATATCTCCCTTTTTGTTTTCCTGGAAGTGATCAGCTGAGCTTGGATTCCACATCACTAGCAGCAGGTCGTCTCTGGACCTGCATGTGGAGATGCACTTTGTGACCCACACATGGACTATCCAAGTGCGTCTGCAGTGACACTCAGCCTGAATTTTGCATTTTTTTCCGGTTTTAGATCATTATATTTCATATACATAACAATCTATTGGTTGTGAAAATACAATTGTATCATGTGCTAAATTCATCTAAATTTATTTATCATCTACCTACATATTAAGAATGAATGACAGATTAGGTGGGGGAGGGAGCAAGGCAGAGATGTAGCAAAAATTTAGCTCTAGGAAAAGTAGACAATATGGTGCTAAGGAGGACTTGAGCCCAAGGGAAAAGGTGTGAAAGAAAGCACTGCTGGGAATGCGTGTGACACTCTTTAGTGAATGCTTATAAAAAACAGGGGATTCGTGGAAGCAGATAGCAAAGAAATTACACCTGATCAATGGAATCAAGGATTTCATTAGTGATTTATAAACTTGGATGTGAAATATGAACAAGAGTTATATCAGAAGTTGAAAGAGATCACTCGGAATAAAGAAACTAAGTTCACTTACCAGTTGACTATTCTGTAAATAATTTTGATTCTAGGGAAACTAGAAATAAAAGCTTGGGAGATTTTGCAATAAGCGCCTAACATATCTGTAATATTAAAATAAATTTAGAATACTCTCAAGACAAAAGTAACTTATATGGATATCAGAATATTAAAATTGTCTCCCAGAAAATATTTATATAAAATTAATTAAATGAATAGTCACAATTCTCTTGTCTTTGGAGATGATAGGAAAAAATTCTTTAACATTGAAATTTACTTAATAAGGGAAAATATGATATATTTTAATCTCTGTACTTTAAGCTTTCTAAAGGTAATTCTGTATAAAAAGCATAGCACACAGGAGTCTAGAGTTGATGTAAGTAAAATAGAAAAACAATAACAATAAAATGACAGTAACAAAGAGCAGGAATGTTGGGATTAGTGTTCAAGCAAGAGGAAATTTGTCAACATCATTAATAGCAATATGCCACTTACTGTAATGTTTTCTATAAAAGGATACAGAACGACAAGAGCACATTGGTGAAAGCTGGAAGCATAAACTCTACTGGATTCATTCACAGCATTGTTTGCCTTAACGGCCTCTTTGAAGAATTTTACTCAATTTCTCCTTAAGATGAACATGTAAGCATAATGTTGTGAAGATAAATTACA
This sequence comes from Tympanoctomys barrerae, assembly GCA_002564285.1. Classification (NCBI taxonomy): domain Eukaryota; kingdom Metazoa; phylum Chordata; class Mammalia; order Rodentia; family Octodontidae; genus Tympanoctomys; species Tympanoctomys barrerae. The sequence goes on along the minus strand of NDGN011362989.1, from coordinate 2,849 downwards.
AAGTTTGCAAATTGCCACAGTTCTAACTCCAGAATAGAAAAGCAGAAAAATGCTTTTAGCGAAGAGAAAATTAAACAAAGAAAGTTGTCTTTCAAAACATAGGCAAAATTCAAATGCACAAGTGCAAAGAAATAATCCTGAGTTATCAGAAACAAGATGAATAGAGAGGGAAAAGTTCCATCACATTTTGAAGTGATATTCCTTTTTGTAAGGAATTCTACAAAATTGGCAATTAGCAACTCTTGTTTATTGTGCAACTGCAATTCTATTTCAATCCTTTCTGGAAGCAAGCCCAAAACTGAAATTGCATATTTAAAAGCCTTTAAAAGAAGAGTAAGATATTTTGATAACCCTGAAAAAGCATATGTTATGCTTCAGATGACTGGGTTAAATGGCTTTTTATTTAAAGGGTTTATAGAACAAAAAATAAATGTTCCACACAGTAATAGCTAAAGGGCAGATGAGGGACACTGGTGTCTACAGAAAACATAGTATCATGAAGCATAATATTTATACCCTGCCTGTGAGATGGAACATTTTCTTACATTTTTATATATGGACTGAATGTTTAGAAAGACATTAAATGCATTTTAACACATGACAAGAACAATGCCTTTTAATTACTTGGTATCAACTGTCCACAGTTTCATTTTATTTTTTGTTAATTTTATTGAAAAATAGCAATGAGACAGTTTCAAAACAGGTTAGTAGGACAGGTACAATAATTAATTCATTGCATATTGTTGTCTTCGTAGTAGTTATTCAGAGTACAAGATGCAGACATGATATCTTGTCTATACACTATTAGCATAAATATTTCTTCTCATTGAAGTAAGAGAAAGTAGCTGTATATCTATCCTATTTTGTATATACATATATCTGTATTTTTTACTACAAACTGGTCTTTCATTTATATCCCCCTTTTTTTGTTTAGTTTTGTCAGAAATGGGTGTTCCATTGCCATTCAAAACTTGTAGGTGTATAAATTAAGCAAGAAAAAGCTAATATAGTCCAGTAGTCCACAATACTAGTGGGTTATCTGTGGAACTGGCAATGTCAGAAGTTGTGGGCTTGAGTCTTTTACAGCTCAGCATATTAATGTGGGCTTTAATATTTATACCTCGTGTTTATACTTTTCTGCTGGATTGTTAAGACCAAGATAAAGCAAGATCTATTTAAGAAAAATTTAACTTTTGTATCTGACAAAGTTAGTTAAATCCCCTCAGGTATATGGTATGATTTCTAAATTTCTATGTAAAAATGTGTAATTGTTTATTTTTATTTTATTTTACTTTTTATTTACTTATTTTTTCACATTCTACAGAGATTTTAAGTTTAGCATAGCAACAACTGTTGGAAAACACGTTTTTCATGTTATGTCTAAGGCTTTTGTCCACAGCTTTAAGTAGTGGTTTGAGAAAACATCCTGTATTTTTGCACATTCCACTACCCATAATTATGTCTACCTCACCTTATATATGTTTCTTTTAAATTACTTATTTTTATTTAACCCCACAAATAAATCTTAGTATCATAGAATTATTTTAGTTAACTCTGGATTGGATTCAACCACCACCTAGTAATTTAAATGGAAAGAAAAGGAGTATTTTGTTTACTACAATGCTATAGACAAACAATAGTGTACTTTGTTTATATCTAACCGCAAGGTAGAAGTAGTTTTAATAGAACTCTGTATGTGTAGTCTTACCTAATATATCTGTGGATATAACCAACTTAATTTCACATATAGAGATATTCACTAACAGAGATATGTCTATAGAAGTGAACATACATTTACTGTAGTAGTCTAAAAACATATGTGCTTATTTACAGTATATATAACAAATTTTTACCATTGTCTTTCTATTTTTATATCTATAGTTTCAGTTTATTTTTCCCTAATTAGGTTTTGTTTTTATTTTAGGCAAGCAGAATTGGTCACATATTTTAAAATATGAAATGCACTAAATATCACCAAACAGAATAATATCATTTCTAACACAAAATATTATAAGAATAACAGTGCTAGTAATATTGGCAGATGTTTCTTAACATCAAAGTAAAATTTAGACAAATCTTAAATCTGTAGCTCCATTAGCTTTTTGAAAGTGAACTCAACTTTGACTTTACATATTAAACAAAATTTACAATATCAACAATCAACTGATCCCTGGAGACCCACGTTAATGTGTACTTTATTTTACACTATTTTAGCTTCTAAAACTATAAAGTTTTATTGTTTCTAAAATATATACAAATGAATTTAGACTCACTTTCAGAGCCTAGTTACTTTCAACATACCAGTTCTTTGTTTTCCAAATTCATCCAGCTATTGTGTATATCTGCTCCTTGTGATTTTATTCCATGATATAAATGTGCTAAACTGAATAACCCACTCTAATCTATAATCTTCATAATTGTATCAGACAGTTACAGTATCTTTATACTTTGACCAATATTCAGAATTGTCAGTCTCTTCCAACCAGCCATTTTGGAAATTGTGGTAAGATGGGTGTTTTTAACATATTCATTATTTTTGGCTTTTTCAGGACTAATCAGATAAAATATATATTTTACATATTTATTTTTTCCAGGAATACTTTTAGAAATATCTGTGTCTCTTCACTATCCCAAAATATCATTTCTGAAATTGAGTGTTTCAGATGTATATGTCTATTTTTGAACTCAATATATTATTCCTTTGACCAATAGGTTAGTCTTAGGCCAATACCATAATATCTTAATTATTAGGGATTTATAGTAATTCTAGAACATTGTACTTTAGATGTCACATTGAAACATTTTAAAACTATTTTATGTTTTTGTTTGTTTGTTTGTTTGCTTTGGCA